>JAQQSV010001046.1:0-38657 GCA_028646515.1 Pseudochirops corinnae
GCCTCTTTTGCCATTTGAGTTAATCTATTTTTTAAGGTGTTAATTTCTTCAGTCAGGTTGTTGACTCTCTTTTCATGATTTTCTTGCATCATTCTTATTTCTCTTCCCAATTTTTCCTCCACTTCTCTCATTTGGTTTTCAAAATCCTTCTTAAGCTGATCTATGGCTTTTAGGCAGTCTTCATGTTTCTTGGAAGGTTTTGATGCGGGAGTTCTGACTGTGTTGTTTTCCTCCCATTCCATGCTTTGATCCTTCTTATCCCCAAAGAAGGAATCTAGAGTTTGGTTGTTGGTCTTATTTTGCTTCCTCTGCCTGCTCATGATGACCAGTCAATGATTTTTTAGCTCTGTGGAACTCTGCTTCCAGAGGGGAAAACTCTGTCCCAAATCGCTGGGGTTTTTCCCAGCTGTTGGAGCTATTAGGAGGCTGCTGTTTTTTTGCAGCCCCCACCAGCTTTGGCTCACTGAAAACGCACCCCAGACCACCACCCTAGACCACGATCCGGATCCAGGCCAGTCAACGCAAGAGCACTTGGCCTCTGAATGATCGCTTGGCCCCCCTACAGTCTGCAGGCCTGGAGCTCTAAAACAGCTATGTGGAGACGGCTGCAGGGCTTTCTCTTCTGCTGCTTCCTTGTCCTAGAGGCAGTTTGGCTGGGCTGCTTTTCTTCTTCAAGTTTAGCTGAGTTCCACTGACCTTTCACTTAGTCCTTGTTTCTTATGGCTTGATAATTCTGGAAACTGCCACAGCTGACATTGATCCACTCTCCTGAAGCTCCAGCTGTAGCTTGGCTGGGCTTGTCTGGCCGTCCCCGGGGCCAAGCCACGGTTTCAAGCTGGGCTGGTTTTGGCTCCCAGCGCTGAGATGGTCCCTTCTCTCTGAGCTGCCTTCAGCAGGAGGTATGTTTGTGTGAGTTTTAGAGCCCTAAAATTTGTTTAGATTCATATTTTATGGGTATTTTTGGTGGCTATTTGGAAGCTGTGGTACCTTGCTGCTCCTACGCCGCCATCTTGGCTCTGCCCCTCTATTAGTCCATATTAATACTTATTTTACAAGGACTTCTTAGAATAGTACCACATGTCATATGTAGAGTTAAGTGTACACCTGGCAAAATGCTGGACCTCTGAGTCACTGTAGTCCATAATCCAAGTTCTAAACAATTATTTCTTTTGCAAAAATGAATATTTTAAGGAGGTAATTTGTTAAATAATTGATCCTTGCATGGTACAGTATCATATCACCAGTATTGGTATATGAATCCATTCAATCAGTGAGCATATATTTTGTCACCTACTAAGTGTCAGACATAGGTTAAGTTTTATACAAAGAACAAAACATGCCCTACTTGCAAGGTCCAGCAAGTCTAATGGGACTGCCTACTGATACATACATGCATATATATAGCATAAACATAAAGTGGATAAATGCAAAAGTGTTACAACCTGTTAAAACACAAGATAGTTTCGGGGGCACTAGCAGCTGGGCAGGGGGAGAAAGTGTTAGTTAAAAAATGGCGCTACAACTGTCGCAAAGAAGAGAAAGGCTCTATGAGGTGGAAGTAAAGAAGCAGGACATTTTAGGGATATGAGATGACCATTAACATCTGTATAAGCTTTAGGCATCATTAAGGTCATGAAAGTTACAATAAGTAAAATATATTGTTGAAATTTTTGCAGAGGAAGAGTTTTTGATACTTTATAATCTGTTAAATCAATTTTCAGCATAAAGCTGAAGGCATAGTAATATGCTATTAACAGAGCCATGAGTTAGTTCTATCCATTTTGGGATGCTAAAAAAAGTAACTAACTAAAAAATAAAATAAAATTAAAAAAGTGAGTAAAATGTCCATACCTTTTACCCCTGAATTCATATGGTGACCAAAGACAAAGAAATGTCCTACATGCACCAGAATATCTGTAGCCACACTTATTGTGGTAGGAAAAAAGATACCCATTGATTGACAAATTGTAAGCAATGTATCTTAAATGAAGGAAATGGAACGTGAATATTAAAACTACCTAAGAAGTGATGAGTATGAAGAATTCAGAGACTCAAGGAAGACTTAAGCAGAACCAGGAAAACAATCGACTCATTCAGTGTAGAAGTGTGAGTGGGAATACAATAGTGGAAGCAGCAAACTGGTCTCGAAGAAGACAAGAAAACATCCCTGCTTCTGAGCATTCAAATGGTGGGTGATGCACTGGCTGTGGATGTTGCCGTGAGTGTTAGACTCAGTTGATGTGTGGAGGATTTTGCTGAACCACTTTCTTTTTTTTTTCTTATTTTTTTATGTTCTTGTTAAACGTTAGGACTCAGTGGGGAGGCAAATTCAGAAATTATGTTGATATAGCAGAAAAGAGAGCAATAAAAATTAAATGAAACAACACTATGCATCCCTGAGTCTTGTCTCCTGAATGGATGTGTGAGAGAGGAAAATAAAAAGGAATTCCAAAATTTCCAAAACATTAGAATATTAGGAAGGGGAATTGAATAGGAAGAAAATAATGGAAAAGCTTGTTTTTAAGTTACTTGAGTTTGAAGTGACAGAGAAACATCCACAGAGATTCTATAGGCAGTTCACCATATAGATCTGGAGCTTCATTGCAGGGGGAAGCCTGCTTTTCAGAATTAGCAATATAGAATGGCTTTCAGCCAGATAAGTGAATAATGAGCTACCAATTACTGAACAATTTACCACTAATTTTCAGTTCTTCATTTTGAACATGAAATCATGTGAAATAAAATTCTCACCTAATCTGAAGAGACCTTCATTTTAACTTTCTACCCAGACTTTTTAACAGTAGCCAAACATTAAATGACTAATTGAAGTGTTCTTCTTTCCTTCCTTCCTTCCTTCCTTCCTTCCTTCCTTCCTCCCTTCCTCCCTTCCTTCCCCTCCCTACCCCCCTCTCTTCCTTCTCCTCCTTCTTTTTCTCTTCCTCCTCTTCCTCCTCCTCCTTCTCCTCCTTCGTCTGTATTCTATTTTCATTAATAATATGAGACCCAGTTTGCTGCAAGTTTGATTTGTTAAGGTTAAAGTCAGCTATCATGTAAAGTTTTCCCCAGTCAACATCATTCAGCAAACATTAAATGCGTACTCTATGCAAAGCCTTTTGCACTGGGGGAATGGAGACCAAAATGAGCAGACTTGGGTCTCAAAGAATTCATTCACATCCCATTATAACGTCATGAGCCTCTGCTTAATGATGTTCAGCTTGTTGCCTTTTATAGCATTTTTCTGGAGATAATAGTTCCCTGAAACTAATACCACTTTTTCTTTGATCCATTTAAGAACAGTAGGTAAAGTAGGCCTGTATCACTACCTACACACTATAGTTGTATTCTTGGTTGTATTGTATACAGATTTTAATATTTGCATTGTTTGGGAATCAGCGACACACAAACCATTGAAAAGAACATATAATATTTATAAAAATAATTGATCATAGGTAAAGTATAATTCTCTAAGACTGACTTGGCCAATTACTTTTAGGAATTGTTCATATCTTTATCTGAATAATCACTTTCTTCCTTATAATGCTCCTAGATTAAAGAAAAATGAATCCTCTTATGTCCTACTATATTCTTATTCCTAGAGCTGACTTTAATTTTATTTTAATGGACAATGGAAAAATAAAATATTCAATTATGTTGATTTCCTGTATTTTTTTTTTTGAGGGGGGAAGGAAAGTAGGGCAATTGGGGTTAAGTGACTTGCCCAAGGTCACATGGCTAGTTTTTATGTTAAGTGTCTGAGGTCCGATTTGAACTCAGGTCCTCCTGACTCCAAGGCCGGTGCTCTATTCACTGCGCCACCTAACCACCTCTAGTTTTTTTTTTTTAGATGTTTCACAAGCCTTTTGAAATGGACATGGGAAAATGAAGTTTTCTGATTCGTATATATTTGAGACATTTATTATTTTTATATTTTAACAATTCTTACCTTCATTATCATTATTTACTGATATTGTTAGTAATTTGCACTTCATATTTGTGGTAAGAAATTATCTTAGTTTAATTGCCCCCTGAGTCTAAAACATGTTGCTTTGTAAAGCTGACCTCACATAAATATAAATCACCATAACTGCCTGTTCTTTAATTATGTATTAGTGTATTGTACTTGTTTGCCAGATGAGAATATGAGTATCTTAAGTTACTGTGTAGGGCAGGTCATTAAACCCTCCCAGTACAGAGATATTTAGTTGTGTTGTATTGCTCTACAGAATGACAAAATACAGTGTGTTGACCTTGATTGCCTTAAAGTACAAACTTTACTCATAACTACATACCAGCACATCTGTTATTTTGCATGTTTGGGAAAGAAGGTGTCATGATTAACTGAGAAGGAATTGTCATACAATAAAAATTGCTCAGGGAAGGGGTTTCCTGTTTTTGAATATATAAAGTTAATGTTGAACAATTGTATTCATTCATCTCTCTTGTGTATGTCTTTTTAGAAATAAGGCACTTTACTAATCAGAGATCTTTAGTTACAAGGCCTATCAACTACAGTATCAATCAGCTTTGAGAAAAGTAAAAAAGTCAGTGTCTAATTACATTAGAATAAATTGAAAATACATAAAACTATTTCCTGAGCACTTCACATTCTTAAGAAATTCCAAAGTTCTTGAAAAATTTTAGTTATTATAGAAATAAAGTTTCATAGAAAATATGTAAAATGTTAGAAATAATTCAGAAAAAGTGAGGCAGATAGAAATGACATGTAGTGATGATGGACATATAAATCTGTTTACCTCCAGTTCTCTTAGCTGGATGAATAAAATTGAAGCTGAAAAGGCTTTGGAATGTGATCTTCATATTTGGGCTCACATAGATTTAGAATGTGAGAGCAGAAAGGAGTCTATTAAGGTTCTCGAGTTCAGCATCTACATTTTTTAGAAGGCACTGATAAGTTAAATGATAGCTTCCAATTTATGCTGGTAATTGGTGTTCAACTTAAACTAGTGCTCAGGTCAATCTGCTGCTTTTCTTTTGCTCTCATTACTACCTAGAATTATTCTAGCATTCCTACTTTAGCTTAGAGTTTCATTGTGCTGGTAGCTTGAAAGGTCCCTTTTAACCAGTACTAATTACCTGGGATGTTACTGTATTTGATCAAATGTTATGTATTTGCTCATATAGACCTCTGTGTATGTTACAAGTAAATAATGTTGATTTTGACATGTTACATTTGGTTAATACAATGTTAGAACCATGATGGTGCCCTTGATCATATTACTGCTGTTTTCTTCTGGCACCTGGTTTCACAGTCCATTCATACATTCATTCATTCTCTCTCTGGCTCTCTGTCTCTCTCCCTCCTTCCTCCTCCTCCTCTTTCCTTCTTCCTCTCTCTTTTTTTCTATTTCTGTCTCCCTTAATTTTACTTAACCTTACCATCCCCTCAAGTTATTCTATTTGTCGCCTCCCTATAACAGTGAAATATCTAAAAAAGCTGTCTTGATAATTTTTGTTTATTTCTTTGATTGTTTTTTATTCTGAATATAACCATCAAATAGAGAGAATTTTGCTTGAAAACTGTCTACTATATACAACTTGTTTTTCTTTTTTTTAAGTATAGAATAAATTCTTCATGTAACTTTAAAATCTGTCTTGCTTTTCTATGATTCTTTCTGACCCTTGGTCCTTCCCTCCCCTTCCCTTTCCTTTCTCTTCTCCTTTCCTTTTCCCATTTCCCCCATTTTTATTTTTAAGGACTTTTTGCTAAGTTTTATGGAGTTATTCTCTCTTTCGGTGTTTGTGTCTTGGGTGTCCTTGGTTTGACAGAAGGTCTTTACCTACAGTATCTTTTTTGTTTTCTTGTTCTTCCAGACTTACCTCCTAAATTAGAATTTTTTGTTAGGTCTAGACTTTGTGTACTTCTGGAGGGAATATTGAGGATTTGTATGATTATGATCTATATTATCCAGTGTGTTGCCCCTGCTTTCTCCTTGCATCCAGTGCTTTGTTCTTCAAGGGTCTCAGAGGCAGCTGGGCCTAAAGTTGCAGCAGTCCATAAAAAATCTGTTCTAGGGTATTGTCTGATTGTTGGTATGCGCTTTGGGGGCTCTTGACTTCAGTTTGGATCTGGAAAACACAACTACAGATTTTCCCCTGGTTGGAGCTCCAGTGGACACTTGTTGGCTCTGGCATCTCTCCAATAGTTGGCAAGTGATCCTGGTTCAGAGCAGCAGAACTTTAGGCTCACCACTGTTATACTAATCTTGATATAAATTTAAATATAATTGTTTGTATTGCTGAATTTCACCTGATTATTTAGTTTTTTCTGAATATCCCATCACTATAGAACATATCAGTGGATTCAGTCCATGGCTATTATGTGGTAAACAAAACAGCACAAGATGTGAATCCCTCAATTTGGCTTATTTGAAAATATTTTCAAGTGGCTTAGTGGAAAGATAACCTTATAACTTAATATTCTAAAACCATACAAAGAAAATTTAGCACTTAGCGTACAACCTGCTATATATAGGTTTCAATGTCTGCTTCATGTTCAGTGTTTTTGTTTTTTATTTATTGCGATATCTTTTTATACATTACTGAGCCTTATAGAATGGATGGCGTTGGTATCTGGCGCCCAGAGTGTGTAAAAGCAGGAAGGAAGCTGAATGACTCTCTTTATTAATAAAGAAGCACTGAAAACCTAGAGAAGTTATCACTTTTCTTATGTCACATAGCAGGTTTGTGGCAGGACTGGCACTAGGCCCCAAGGATTCTGACTCGTTGCCCTGCCCTTCCCACCAACCACAATGCTTTTCTTTCCATGGTGCCTCCTGCCTGGATTTGATCCTTTTGTTCAGATTTATGAAGAAGGGATCAGACTCTATAGGAATAAATACTCAAAATCAGACTCAAATGAACAGAACACAAAACTCCATAATAGTCAACTTAGTGAGTTGAAGTAAATAAAAGATCTATAAGAATGTCAAACACTGTTAAGACTAACCAGAATGTCAGCTAGATTTATTCTCAGAACCTGAATTTTCACTCTGCTGCGTAGCTACAAAGCGCTGTTACACACCCGTGTTCTCATTGTGGCGATGCCATAACTTAAACCATAACGACCTGCAGCCTGGCTATTGTGTTATGTCCTTTCATCATCTTTATCCAGATTCACAGATTTACACATCCAGCCTTAATTTCTTCGCTGAATTCCAGTGCCGTGTTACCGACTGTCCTTTTGACATCTCAAACTCGATGTCTTGTCGGCATCCCGAACACGTCCATGATAAAACCTCTTCTCTTTTCCCTTTGTCTGTTTCTGCAAAAGGAAAAAATAATTTTATTGATTTAAAGTTTAAGTTTTCAAAAGGAATGATGAGGTGCTCTGAAGTAAAATTGTAACTCCTATAAGTTGCCAGCATTAAGTATGTAAATAATTTCTTAGTGATTTGTTACATTTTAGTTTCCTTTAATATTAACATTTCTGCAATATCATTTACTTATTATGCTATAACTTAGTTGTATGGTATGTTTTATCATTTTGATTTCTGAGAACATTGTTGAACTCAGAATCAAATGTAGCTTTATGGGTAAAATTATAAACTGGGTGAAATACTGTTCTAATCGATGCGTTTTGTTATATTTTCTTTTGCCTGTAAATCCCATGAGAAATTTTATGTGATTTAGTATCAATTCATAATTTCAATTTTTCTTTCCTTCACCTACTATTTTGAAGTGTTGGGATATGGGATTTGTACAAGGTTACTAACAATTTGAACCATAAAATATAAAATGTTAGTATATTGACTCTCATACTGTTTTTCTTCTTTTTATAGCTTAAGTTTTATATACAAAGAAAAGGAAAGGAAAGGAAAAAGTAATGGTAATGGTTTCCATTTTAGATGAATATCAGATTATGCCTAGGACTGGTACTCAATGAGTTTTTCACCAAGCCAATATACACAGGTTTTCTAGACCTAAGGAACTACCATAATTTGAATTAGAATCATAGAATCAGGCTGAAGGGATGTCGGAGATCATCTAGTATCACTTCTTATGTTACAGAAGAAAAACTGGCATTCGTTGAGATCTATAGGAGCTTTCTTTTGTCATCCTAGCCTTTAGGAACTCAGGGTCATCCCCATGGTAGAATGAGACATTAGAATAGGACTTCAGTGAAGATGTTGAAGATTAGTATTAGAGAAGGAAACCTTAATGGCATAGCTTTTTTTTCTATTGGTTCTGGGTTAGTCTGCATAAAAATTTTAATTCCTTCATTTTGATTTTTATAAATACAACTTGAATTTGTATATACATGTGTAATCTATATGTACACATATAGATATATATACTGTTATGTTAGGTGAACTTGTAATGGGTGCTTCTGTCTCCAAAGTTACCAGTGATCTCTTACTTGCCAATTCCAATGACTTTTCACTAATACTTATTCCTTTTTGACCTCTCTCCAGCCCTGTCTATGTTTTGGTGGCACTGAACTCTCCTTATTTTCCGGAGCCAGTCACGTTAAGCTGTCTGTTGTTTTTCAGTCTTCTTTTGTTGGATCTTCATCTAGGTCATATCAACTAATTGGCTTCCCCAAGACTCTCTCCTAGGGCCTCTTCTCTTCTTCCACTGTACTCCTTCACTTGGTGATCTCACCAGCTTCCATAGATTCCTTTATCATTTCTATTCAGGTGATTTGCCAAATTATATATCTAATGTTAGTCTCTCTCCTGAGGTCTTGCGCCACGTTACCAACTCTTTTTGACATCTCAGACTTGATGTCCTGGAGGCGTCCTGAACATGTCCCAAACAAACCCTCTTCTCTTTTTTCCCTCTACCCTCCCGTGTTCTGGGGAACATTCTTCCAGTCTCCCAATCTCTGTGTCATCCTCAGCTTCTCACTCACACACACCCATGTAGCCAATTTATTACCGGGTCCTTTTGTTTGCACTGTCACAACATCTCTCCACTCACATGACCATCACTCTCATGCAGACCTTCATTCTTTCCTGCCTGTACTATTACTGCCGTAACCTTCTGGTTGCTTTCCCTGCCTCCAGCTGCTACCTACTCCAATCTCAATCTCTCTCTCTCTCTCTCTCTCTCTCTCTCTCTCTCTCTCACACACACACACACAGACACAGACACATACACACACACAGATACATACACACACACAGAGTAAACTCCATTGTCTTCCTATTATCTTCAGGATCAAATAAAAATATCCTTTTTGGTATTTAGAACATTTAACAACCTAGATCCATCCTCCTTTTCTAGACTTATTATACTTGACTCCTTTCCACATGTTTTGTGATAGTTACCTTTGTGTCCTTGATGTTCCTCCCATAACATACTCTATCTCTCAAGTCTATGTCTTTTCCTATGCTTGGGATGTTTTTTCTCCTCACCTTTACTACTGAGCTTGCCTGGCCTCTTTGAAGACACACTTTAAATCTCATCTTCTCTAAGAGATGTTTCCTAGTTTGGTTTCCCTACTTCATAATCAGAGCAGGGGAGACACATGCCAGTGGTCACAGAGCTAAGCAGGTGTAAACAGGTGTTCAAATCTAGGGCTATTGACTTCAAATGTAGTGCTATGTTCAGCATTCCCACCTGCCTTTTACTTAGGAAACCATGGTTATGAAGCCCTTTGAAATGAATTTCCTATGTATTTGTATGGCAGTGATGGCTAAAAGTTGTCCTTTGAGGGAACCATGAAAATTTTGCTTTAGAATCCGCTATTGTCCCCTGTTGTTCGGAATGATAAAACCGATCTCCTCCTAGATGTGTGTGTGTGTGTGTGTGTGTGTGTGTTTGTGTGTGTGTGTCTGTTTGTCTGTCTGTCTGTCTGTCTACCTATCTATGCTTTAATTTTGTTTGTTCAGTAATCATAAATAAATTAAAATATAGTTTAAAACTGATAACTTTCATGAAAGGAAATCAGTAGTTTTTATTCCTCACCCTGGTTTGCTGATCTTTGATATGGAAAACCCCAGAGAATTTCAGACTCATTTAACTCCCTTTATTCCTGTACTTACGTATTTTCCAAGTCCCCAGGAATCATTGACTATTTTCATCTGACTGACACTTCTGGTACCATAAAAGGAGCTACCCATTCTTTTGAGGATGGTAAATTTTCCAGTTGTTTTGGAGAGCAATTTGTAACTATGCCCAAAGGGTAGCCACACTGTACATACCCTTTGATCCAGCTATACCATTATTAGACCTGTATCCCAAAGAGATCATAAAAAAGGGAGAAGGGTCATATGTACAAAAATATTTATAGCAACTCTTTTTTTTTGGTGGCAAAGAATTGGAAATTAATGGGATGCCCATCAATTATGGAATGGCTAAACAAATTGTGATATATGAATGTAATAGAATACTATTGTGATATAAGAAATGATGAACAAAATGTTCTCAGAAAAACTTGGAAACACTTACATGAATTGATTCTGAGTGAAGTAAGCAGAACCAGGAGAATATTTGTACACAGCAACATTGTTCCATAAATAACTATGATAGACTTAGCTCATTTTAGCAATAGATCCAAGACATGATGGAAATCACTCATGATGGAAAATGCTAACAACATCCAGAGAAATAACTATGGAGTCTGAATGCAGATTGAAGCATACTGTTTTCATTTTTTGTTGTTTTTTGTTTTTTCTTTCTCATGATTTTTCTCTTTTGTTCTGATTCTTCTTTTACAACACATCTAGTGTGTAAATATGTTTGTACATGATTTTACATGTATAACCTATATCAGATTGCTTCCTGTCTTGGGGAAGAGAGAGGGGAAGGAGAAAAAATTTGATACTCAAAATTTTATAACAGTGGATGTTGAAAATTATCTTTACATGTAATTGGAAAAAAATTACTATTAAGGAAAAGGGAAAAAAAGGGATGGTAAATTTTGCTACCATTTTAGGAAATGATTTGATCTCTTTTTGAGGAGCAGGGATCACATTTGGTACTCAAATTCTGGTACAGTGAAATTTAAATACTAACTAAGTATTTTCATGGCTGTTTAATTATTTTGTGGTTGAAAAGAGAAGCATTCTTGTAGATTATGACAATCCTTATTTGCTGCAGATTCATTTGTCTGTGTATCCAAACTGTTAGATGTCTATAATAATAGTAGGTCACATTTATGGAATACTTTCAGATTTACACACTATCTCCTCAGAACGACACTTTGAGATGGGGCAGCACAATTTCGTTTGGCCTTTATTTAAAGCTATCTTTAAAATGAGAGCATCATTCTAGGGGACCTCCCAATCCCTTCCAACTCTAGATCTCTAAGCCTATGTTCTGAATTGTTGAATGAATTATTGGTGAAGTTTATATAAGATCACATTGTTGAGGTTTAGTCCTAAGCTTTGGTGACTTTTTTTTTTCTAATGGACAATCATAGAGCAAGACAGGAGGAACACTTGCTCAGTTTTGTCAGTTACTTGTTGTGTCTTGTGCAAGGAGAGAACCAGGTACAGTGTAGCAGGGATGAGAGTTATCCTGAGTGCCATGTTTGTTCTATACCAAGGTGGGTTGTAAACTGAGTCTGACAGTGAACTTCAGTTGACAGAAAAGAGACTCCATATGTTTTACAGAAGAAAAGTGATCCTGCTTCCAGGGGCTCTTTTTAATAGATTGTTTGTTACCATAGTAAAGTATTCCAAAGTCAACCCTGACATTTCAGATTGCCAAGTGTAACTGATCTTGCATAAATTACTTTGTTCAGTATTAGCTGTAAAATTACCGTAGAAGTGACAGGGCTTTTCCTCTTCTGTTAATTGACATTATTTTTTTCTCAATTTAATTTAAATTTGTTTCTGAAATTTAAAGTAAAAATTGTTCTTTATAAATACTAGGTTCATAAATATTGTGGATTGACAAGTTGCATTCCTTTGTCTTTGTTTTCTATTATTGGGAGTTTTATAAGATGAAAAGATTGTGTATACAATATGTATATGTATATATTTAGATGTAAAAAGATTAAAATTATATGAAAATTATAAAACAAATTGAAAATGTAGAATAAAGGTTTCAATAGGGGATGAAATCTGAAACCTGTTTTATAATTGTATAAATTCTTAATGATTTAAACTTATGAGAATTTACCTTTCTAGAATTATGATCTCTTCCTAAGCAATTTGTTGGGTATAATTCTATATAAACAGGATTCTTAAAATCCCATTCTCTTTTGTGAAGATAGTATATGGACAAAATTTTGTGGTATATCACAGGTTTTGTGGGAGGTATTATTATGAATATCAAATGTAAGCAAGCTATGGTACTATATTACAGAAGCATGTTTTTGGCACAGAAATATTTAAGTAACAATTATATGTCTGAAATGAACGTACATAAGACAAAGTTGATTTATTTTTAAGTATCTTATTAAAAGTTAACAGGTAGAAAATAGCTATGTATTCTTTTCTAAGATTGAAATTCTTTAATTAACAGAAAATAAATCTACTATTATGGTACTTTTCTAAGAAATGATAGTCTCTGCCTAACAAATAATCAACCTGACTTTCCCCTTATGGAATCCACAAAGCACAAGAAAAATATTGCATAGGGATCACTTTTTATAGGTTTATGAGAACCTAACCTATGTCCCATTGCATCTGCAATTCATGTTAAAAATTTTTATGTACTTGAAGAGCTTTATAATGATTAACTGATTAAGTGCAGGACTTCTCAGTATTACTTTTATTTTTGAAGATGAAACAACTCAACATTTCATTAAGTATGATTATATATTTCTTTGCAAAAGTTGTCATTGTGTTTGCTCAGACTACACCTTTTATATTGTTTGACTCATACCCATATAAAGTATACAATATATGGCTAATTGTTTCTTGACTGAAAAATTCAGTGTTCTAGTAATTAAATAAATGTTGATAGCTTGCATTTCTGCTTTTGAATACTGATAATGGTCTTTAGAAATTTGCCTCTTAGGAATGGCTCTTGTTTTTGTATATTCATATTTATTCCTCATAAATCTTGGGTAGCTGATCTTTACCAGATAAATTTGTTGCAAAATTTGCCTTATATTTTTGACTACCATGATTTTGTTCATGCAATATCTTTTCAGTTCTGTGTAATAAAAATTATTTATTTTATTTTGTAAAGTAAATCAAATAAATTAATTAAATAAAATTGAAGGATGATAATAACTTGATGAAATTAAATGATTAATTTTGGAAATTAAAATCTATTCAATAAATTAAATTTAATGATATTGATAAAAGTAATAAATTTGTATTTATCTTATTCCTAGATGTTCATATTGCTTCCCTATATATTCTGGATATATGACCTTTATGAGAGAAATTTGCTGCAAAGATTTTTTCTCCAATTAATTCTTTGCCTTCTAATTTTAACTGCATTCCTTTTATTCATACAAAACCTTTTCAGCTTTATGTAATGAAAATTATTCATTTATGTAATGAAAATTACATAAATTTGCTCAACAATTCTTTCTCTATCCATAGTTGTGAAAGATGCCTCTTTATCTACTCCTAATTACAATTTTACTTTTATGTCTTGATCATGTGTCCATTTGGAGCTTATTATTGTTACATGGTATGAAATGTTGGTCTAGACATTTTCTGCCAGTCCAGTTATCTTTGTAGAAGAAGGAACATGGGAATTGATATAGGAATAATCCGTATTGACTAGTTGCATGATTAGGTGTACTTTTAAGAGGCATGAAACTGAACAGCTACTTTTTTGCCTTGTGTGTTTCAGGACCATTAATAACCAATGATATAGGAATCCTTTCATATATAGGATGTGGCACTCTTATGTATGCAAATTTTTGTTTGCCTAATGACAAATGTTGGATCCTAAAACCTCAAATAGCAGGATTTTTAAGTTGAAAAGGATCTTAGAACACCTGACAAATGTATGAATCCCGTTTGTGACATTTCAACAAAAGACTGTGCAGTCTTTGCTTGAGGACTTCCCAGTGATTAAGAACTCACACTTTCTGAGGCATCCTATTTTAATTATTAAGCTATTATTTCTTTTACTGAACCAACATTTCTTCTTTCTGCATTCCAAAGATTTGTTTTTATTTTATGCAAAGCCACTAGAATGAGTTTACATTACATAGGCAGAATATGGTCAAATAATTGAGGATAATAACCTTGTTCTTCATAATTTTTTCCTTCTCCAGTTTCTGTAAATTATTCACCTTTATTGTGGTTTTACATCCTCCTCACCATCTTGATCATCATCCAATGGTGAACTACAGCTTGCTGATGTCTCTTCTCAAAAATGATGCCCAGAGCTAAACACAGTAATCATGTTGTAGTCTAACCAAAATAGAGACCTGCTATACTTCTACAAAGGCAATTTATGATTGCATCAACTTTTTTGACTGCTGTATCACTGCTTATTGATGGAGCTTATAGATCATTCAAAACTCTAAGTATTTTTCCTGTGAAACGTTTTTTACCCTATCTTGAACTGGTACAGTTTAATTTTTAAATCTCAAATGCAGGACATCACACATTCCAGTCGAATTTAATTTTTTAATGCTTTAGCCTACTATGTTAGCCTCTCAGGATTTTTATTAGATCCTGGTTATGTCAAGAAATCTGAGAAGTTTATAGCTTATGCTGTCATCCAAGTTAATAAAAATGTTAACCAGAACCTGCTCTAAACAAGAGAATGACGTGTTACTCTCTTCAAGTTGATGTGGATTCATTAATTAATGTTCTTTGTGTCCTATCAGTTTAACTACCAGCAAATCCACTTAACTTTGCCATCATCCAGTTCACAGGTTTCTGTCTAGAACATAGGAATAACATAAGAAAATGTATCAGATGCCTTGCCAAAATTAAAGTGTGCATAATCTGCGTATTGTATCTCTCTGATCTACCAGTCCTAGTAAGTCTTAAGGGGGAAAAAGACTATGTGGCTAGTCTAATGTAATTTTATTGTTAAGGAACTCAAATTGGCTCGTATTAATGAGCTCCTCCCTTTCTTTGTGTTAACACACTTTTAATAATTTGTTATGTCATTTTATCAGCATTTCATATGACGTATATTCTACTTTTTGAAAATGAGAATAATATTTACTTATTTCTAATACTTTGGAACATCTTCCTCTCATAAATGATAATGATTCAGCAATCAAATCAAAAAGTTCTTTTAGTACTCAGATAATTCAGGCTAAAACAGGGGAGATAAGTAGCCCTTACCACCCTTTTGTTTATTGCCATTGCCATATTTAAGCCAATCCAGAACTATCATGTTGCTCTGGCAGCACCTTCTTCCAATGTCTGCTTCCCCCCACCCAAATTTCCTCTTCTAATTCTGGGAATAGTAATCAACAATAGTAATCAACACATCCATTCCTACAAAAGTATGTGTCAATCAATTGCACTATGGCCACTTCCAGACTTCCTAGCCACCACTCCCTTATATATCTTGTTTCTCTATATTAGAATAGAAGTTTCTTAAGAACAAGGACTGTCTTGATTTTTGTATTTGTATTTTCAGTGCTTAGCACTAAAGTAATAAGTCAAATAATAAATACTTAAAAAAACATTTCAGTTAATTTTTTTTAAAGTTATACTTACCAAAACCAACTACCAAATCTTGGAGGACTATCCCTCATGTTATCTGCAGTGTGACATAATGGAAAGAGTGCTGGATTTGGCATCAGAAGACATGGGTTCTTAGCTATTAGAAATGTTAGCCATGAGAAAGTAATTTAGTCTTTCTAATTCCTAATTTTCTCATCTGCAAATGGTAATAATGCTTGTACTGCCCAACTCAGAAGATTGTCGTGAAGAGAGTGCCTTATGAATTCTAAAGCATGATATAAATGTGAATTGTTTTTATTAGCAGAAAATTTGCCCATACTAGAGAAATCTTGTATCTTTTAAAGTACTGAAATAAGAGCCATAAGGATTTTCATCCTGTCAGTGGTTCAGATTCTAAGCTTTCAAAGTTATTATGTAAATTCCTAATTTTTAGAGTCCTTATTTAAAATCAGTGGGGCATAATTGTTGCATTCTGGTTCAAAAGTAGTATATGAGGAAAAGAGCCTTTCCCCCTTATCTTGTAAATGCTCTGATTCAATTGGTTATGCATCTGGTTACCTTTGGAGAATTGATTTCTTACTGTGACATCTGTGACCTTAGCTGAATAGGAACCAAGTACAGTCTTCCCTAAAGTACTGAAAATCACCTTATTGAAAAATCTCATCATGAAATGTGAGGAGAGCAAGCATACACCTTGTCAGATCCCCATCTTGTACCCCATCTTTCTTGTACTTTGTTGTGCTTTAGCACTAAGATGTACTTTTGAAGGGTGTAAAGCACACAGATTGCTAAGCATAGTGCATATAATGGGGAAGGATGTTCCTTCTGTAGCCAATAGACCTACAGAGATGGTTTTTTTTTTCTCTTCCCTTGAGGTCATCTTGTATGTACCTTCATAAGGTTCAGGATCAAAGGAGCATTCCATATATTATCAGAATGAATGAAAAAATATTGTTATTAAGGTCTGGCTGTGTGCCAAGTACTGTGTTGGGTACTGGAATTAAAAATATAAAAGTGACAAAACCCCTTCCCTGAAGGGACATTGAACATAGGGTAGTATTATCAGAGGAAGGGAGTTTTGGTACTCTTTTTGTTTGTTTGTTTTAGTAAGGACTCAAGAAATAGCAAACAGAGTCACGAGTGGTCAGTTGTGATGTCTTTCCAGAAACTGGTAGTATTGATTTAATTGTTGCTCCCAGAACACTAAGTAGAAATCCAGCACGTAGGAGGAAGTAGTAGCAAAGAGAATGTGAAGCTTTTCCAAAGTGTCCAGGGTGAATGTAAATGTATGTCAAGCATGCTTGTCCTACTAGATGTAGTCCCTTAGGAAAGTTTGCACTCACCTACGTGGCAGCTCAGCTTAGCCCCATGGCTTTGTTCCAAAAATGAATAGAACAACTCTTACATGTAGAAAGGAAAGCAGGGTCTCTGGTCCTGAATATGATGCCATTTCAGGTAGGGAATTTGGTTTCTATGCATTTTTTAAATGAAAAAATGAAAACTGATTAGGTTTTAAAACTGATGAATTAAATAATTTTGCTTTAAAAACCCAATTACATTAAAAATTTACTATCTTAAATTTTTGCTCAGATAGCATGGACAAACATGTCAGTGGTAGGGTTTTTTTTAAAGCTATATAAAAGTGTTTTAATGACATTTCTTAAAACTTAACTAATCATATTTCACCAATATTTTTTGTTATTGGGACTTGTTTCTTAGCATAAAAACCTATAGAAAATAAAGCACCTGTGGGTGGTGGAACGAGGGGCAATTATTAGAAAAACTGAGAAATCATTTTAATTAATTTTAATTAATTTAATTTAATTTTAATTTAATTAATTTAATTAATCATTTTAATTTGACTTGTTGATGAATTGTCATAACTTGTCTTCAAGATATGATTTCAATATACTGGGTTTAGGATGGAAAATGAAATGTTACATTCAGGAAAATAGTGTTTTGGTTTTATCTGCTGAAAAGAAACACTTTTTAAACATAGAAGCTAGAGGAGGTTGTGTGCCTTCCTTTTACTTTATGGCAGCTTACAATGTCTTTGCAAAAAATAACTTTTTTTTAATTTGTCTTGGAAATTTTATTTGTAGGCAAAAACTGATCTTTTTAAAACCAGCAATATTATAGTATACATATAGCAGTGAACTTCCTTAATGTCTAAACAACTAAGACTGATAACCTTGAATTTATATAACTTTTTATATCTAAAGAACTTAAATTGTTTCAGGCAATTTCTTCCTTTTTTTCCCCTTTCTTAAATATATCTGATAAGTAGGGTTGTTTGGTAAGAAAATGTACAGGAACCAAGTGACTTTCCTTCAAAGAGCACCCTTAATTAATGCAAAGACAGAAACAGGCCAGGCCTTCTTGACTCCTAATATTCAAAAGTTAGTACCCCTAATTTTTTGATCAACTACAAATATTTTTAATTAAATTAAACAAATTTTCTTTACATAATTGGGTTGACATTGTGTTTGTCATTTCTTATTGCATGATATTATTCCACCACAATCATATATAACTTGTTCAGCCATCCCACAATTGATGGATATCCTCTCAATTTCTGATTCTTTACTGTCACCAAAAAAATCTGCTTTAAATATTTTTATTCATATAGGTTCTTTTTTTAAAAAGTATACATTTCTTTGGGATACAGACCTAGTAGTGGTATTGCTTGGTCAAAGGATATACATGATTTCATAGCCCTTTGGGCATAGTTCCACATTGCTCTCCAGAATGGTTGAATCAGTTCACAACAGAAGTGCTTTAGTGTCCCAATTTTCCCATATCCCCTTCAACATTTGTCATCTTCTTTTTCTGTCACATTAGCTCATTTGGTATATGTGAGGTGTTGCCTCAAAGTTGTTTTAATGTGTATCATTGTAGATAGCTTTGATTTCTTCATCTGAAAACAACCTATTGATATCCTTTGACCGTACATCAGTTGGGGAATGACTTGTATTCTTACAAAATTGACTTAATTCTCAATATATTAGAGAAATAAGACCTTTATCAGGAAACTTGCTGTAAAATTTTTTTACACAGTTATGATTACTGTGTATTTTTCCTACTTTCTCCATTGATTCTTTTCTCTCTTTTTTCACCTTGATCCTTCTTACCACTGCTTCCCTCAATCTTCTCTCCTTTCTCTCATGTGTGTCCCCCCTTATCTCCTTCCTCACCTACTTCTATACCTGAGTGTGTATGTTATTCTCTCTTTGAAAAAGTTCTGATGAAAGCAGGATTCAAGCATTGTCCTTTCCCTCATTTTTCTATACACTGCAAAAGCTTTTTTGTGCCTCTTTTATGTGAGATAACTTACCATATTCTGCCTCTCCCTTCCCCCCTTCTCCCAGTGAATCCCTCTTTCTCACCTCTTAATTTTGTTTTTTTAGATTTCATCCCATCAACTCTCACCTGTACTCTCTATGTATAGGTCTTCTAACTGCCCTAATAGTGATAAAATTCTTAGGAGTTACAAGTATCGTCTTCTCATGTAGAAACATAAATAGTTTGACCCTGATGAATTCCTTTTGATATCTCTTTCCTGTTTACTTTTTTAAATTTTTCTTGAGTCTTGTATTTGAAAGTCAGATTTTCTGTTCAGCTTGGGTCACAAGATAAGGTTTGCCTGATGGTTAGAAACCCTGAGTAGACAACCCTAAGTGTTTAAACTTTTGGGGGTGCTCCATATTCTTTAGACCTTTTATGAGTATGTTTCTTTATACTCCCATTTGGATGGCCATGTTCTGATGGAATCATGGAAGTGGGCTTTAAAAAAAAATTATTTATTTATTTGCCAAAGACAACTTGGTTTCTCACTTGAAGGGTGAATGAATGACATCTGGTTAACGCCAGGTTCCTAATGCCTGTCAGAAGAGATCTTCATGCCCTGGGATCCCAGTAGAGACGAAGGTTTCTTCTGAGTTGGGAAGCTTGATTTTATTTTCCTTTTAAGTTAGTCCACAATTAAACCCAGCTTGTGGGTCTAGAGGAGAGGCTCCAGAAAGGCTGAGAGTGAGTACCCTACTTATATCTGATGCATGAGTGGTTACACACTGAGCCAAGAATAAAGGAGTTTCTCCTTGGGAGGAGAGGTGAAAGTCATCAGCCTTTTAGAGTTAGCAGACCAAAGTTGCTATTAGTGTTTGGTGGTGTTCGATAGCTAATACTGAGCTAAATTGTTTGGATTTCTCACCTGAAGGATAAGGAGGTTACAGATAATAAACCCTAGCTTCCTAATCCCTGTGGGAAAGCCTACGTGCTTGGGGGCATTTAAAGAAAGCAGGCTTTGACCTTTGAGAAGGGAAGGTTGAATTTCCTTAGCTTTTACTTTTTTTGTTTTTATTTTTTGAGGTTCCGAAAGACTTTTTGCTTTTTGTGAGACGATCAATCAATGTTTATTAAGCATCAGCTATGTGCCAGATTCTTTCCTAAGTGCTGGGGATACAAAAAGAAGAAAAAGAGAGTCCTTGCCCTCAAAAAGCTTACCGTCTAATGGGAGAAGCTGGCTCACCATCGGGGCTTGGGGGAACAACAGACAGGTTATTAGAATTTTATACATTGTATTATGAAATTGTATTATGGGGGTGTTAAATTGTATTATTGTATTATGTTAGATTGTGTTATGAAAAATATTAATTTCTGGATTTGAATACAAACTGTTCCAGGTTGACTTTTCCTAAGACCCTTGAGTATAAGACAGTAATGAAGACATTCACAAAGTATAATGCAGAGTCTTCCCAAGTTATTAGAGAAATATCCAGTACTTGGGACTGGAAACTCTAACTGAATCCAAGTCTTTGGACTAGCATTGCTTCCAGCCCCGTACCCTCAGTTATTATCCCTGTGGAGGTGCAATTTGGCAACTAGATCCTGAAGATGTTACAGTTCCATTTATTGCAAACTCAAAAAAAAAGGTTCTTTTCACTAAAGACCTTGTCATTATCAAATGGTTCAGTGTCAGAAAGTAACATGGTTTTATCAAGTGGAAGTGACTGTTAAAGTAGAAGCATTAACATCTGCTTTGCCACTTCACCTTAAGGAGCATGGGACCTTTCCTTCTACATATTTTGTCTCTCTTGTTAGAATATGGACTCCATGACAGCAGGACTGTCTTGCTTTTCTCTTTGTATCCTCAGTTTAGCACAGTGCTTTTTGTGTGGTAAGTGCTTAATAAGGGTTTTCTCTTTTCATTCTTTCACATTCCATTAGATTTGCTAGGGACAGCAAATCTTAAAATGGGGAGAGAATAATGATTGGATCAGTCATTCCACCCCACCTGAAATAACAGGAGATTCTGGTCATGATGCCTTTATCAGATGATAACAACTCTATTGAATTAATTAATCAAATCTATTAAATTTATATATACCATGTTGTTCTGTATTCTATAAAATAGCAAGCCAGTTCCGAACCCAAGATTATTAAAGTATAAAGCAGTTTAGAAGAGAAAGCAGTTCCAGCCAAGCCCTTGGGAAGGAATCTTTTGGGCCCAGAGAAGAGAAGGAAGAAGTAGAAGCTCTTTCTCTTTTCCCTTCCCTCTTATCTGGACTAGAGGGAGACCTTGTGAACCTTGTAGGATTGGATGATGTTGGCTTCTCATCTGCTTCCTAACAGTGTCTCCAAAGCAGCAGTGACGAGCAGAAGAGTTTGCACTGGGAGCTAGACCACTAAACAAAGGCAGTTTCAGGACTCTGGAAGGAGCCCAACAGAAAGGAATCTTATGAGTATTCCACAAAAGGAAGGAAAGGACTGCCAGCAGTCAGGATATGTGTTAGCCCTTAATCAAATGGATGCCTTAAACTGAAGCTCACTTTTCCCAGGATTCAATGTGTATTCACAGACGTATGCCCTAAGTTGGGGCTGATTTTTGTACCAGTTCTCTTTACCATGCCATGTAAGTAAGTATATGTTTTAAAGGATAATTAAATCTTGTTAACTAATTAACACCAACTGATTATCTAACAGGAGAAACAAACAGGGTTTATATCTCCTCAAAGTCATTTAGATCTCTGAGGGGAGAAGTAATGATGAACCTCTGGGCACCCAGCTTGTCAGAGGGAATCAGAGTTTGGGATAGTAGCACCAAAGCATGTACTATATAAGTATAATACAAGTTACTTTATAATAAGATGAGGTACTTTGAGATCAAATGGGAAGAAAATTATGTCCAGTTGTGGGGGGGGGGAGAGGGATTCAGGAATACATGGTCTAACTTTTTCATTTAAAGGTGAGGGAATTTAAAACAACATATAAATTAAACTTTATTTTTAGAAATGACCTGACCGATTAGTCATATAAGCAAGGAGATTCCTCTTACACTCATTCATTAAAAAACACTTTTGGCCATTTGTGTTGAATGGATTCTTGTGCCTGTAAGATTATCAAAAGGCATTGGAGAAAGGATGATGGTACACTCTAGATTGACCAGCATGCTATTTATCACCTGTAACCAAGGAGTCATCCCAGCTACAAGTTACAAGACAGGTTGTCTCCTCCATGACATTTTAATGTCTTAGAGCTTTTGTTTAAAAAAATTCAGTAGAAAAAATAAGTTGTGAAAAATGACAATTTTTTTGTGAATAAGAGTGACAGTAAGATGAAATATTTGCAGAATGTCAGGCTAAGTCTCACAGTAACACCAATACTGTTAATAAAATGGAAAAAAGTGATCAATGTAGAGCAATGTATTGATTTTTTTTATTTATGATATAGCTTTTATGTTCTTTGATAGTTGTGGTCACCCCTGCCCACAACATAAGGTAATGTAATAGTTACAAATAAAATAAAATAAGTGTTTAGTAGACAGCTACCCAGTCAAGCTTAGCAATGCAATAATAAATAAAGATCTTAGATGGCAAAATTGTTGGTTTGCAGTGTTAAGACTATTGAGTTGACTTTCTAGTTCATAGATACATGCTGTAAATCATTTCAGGTTTAGAAATGAATCAGAGTGACAGATGTTTCCTTGTCAATGTAATAGGCAAGAAACATAGATAAAACCTGAGAGAAGTCAGTGAACTATTTCTGACCAGTCCAATGTGTACTTTTGATTATTTGGCTTAGCAAATGCAAGCATGGCAAAGCAGATAATTAGTGCCAGTGAATTTTCCTAGCCAGAATAACCTAGCATAATCATGTCAGAATAGATCATTTTTCTCTTAACATTTGATATATTAATTGCAACAAAAAAGGTTGCCTTTGGTTATTTTCAAGGAAGATATACAAGGTAGATGCTGATTTTGCCACAAATTTCTGCAAGTTTACACAATATAATGGTGTCAAATAAAAGCCATTTCTCTTAGATTTTGACACATGTCAATATATGAGTCCAGGATTAACATAAAATTAACTTTTAAAATTCAGAATAAACTGAATGTGAAAGTTTAATATCATAAAATTGGGAATTAGTGAAAATGGTGTAAAATTCTAACCATTATATTATAAGCTGCTTGAAAGTCCTAAAGAAAAAGGTCATTAATCAATGTATGTAGGGTCTTCTACATAATAGGCATTTTTATTTTATGAATTGAATTGATGGCTGAATTTAAATTTTAGTGTACAAATTTAGCAACAAAATTTCATAGAAGCTAACTGATTTGTATATCTATTTCTCCATTCTAATAGCAGCTCTTCAAAGAATTCTAATTATTTTTAAAAATTTTTTAATAACTCAGCCATTGCTCTCTGAACATAGAGAATCTTTAAATTTGGTTTTTATATTATTATAGTGTTTTAGTATCTCATACTCAGTGGAAAAATGGTATTATATTTATTGATTAACAGAAAATACAATCAGATATAATTTTATATGGGTTTTGCAGCAGAAGCATTATTACCCTAGTTACTGATTTTTCGACTGGTCATTTGTACTTATTTTAGTCTAGTCAATTCTGAATCTTTTCTTCTTTGCTTATAGATCCATGATTTAATAGACTTGGGTACTCATTTCATTGTGACAATTATGATTCACCCATCCCTTCTCATCCTATATGATTTTCTGGAGAGTATCAAGAGGAGGGCACCAGTGCGGTGAAGGGCCTTAGTTTTAAGTCATACCAAGTTTGACTAAGTACAAAGCTGACTGTACCTGTGGTTATGGAGAAAAGATAGAGGGCTATGACAGCTATCATTTGTAGGGTTATCACATGAAAGTGCAGTTTTGCTTGACATTAGATGGCACAACCAGGAGCAATAAGGAGAAATTTCTAAGAGACCAATTTAGACAATGTTAGGGAAAATTATATATGATTATAGCTGTTCAAAAGTAGAACAGGTCTCCTTAGGGGAAGTGGTTTATTCCCCCTCCCAGGTGGTCTTTAAGCAAAGATTAGATGATAATCACTTGTGGGAGACGGTAGAAATAACAATAACTCTGAAACATATCACTACTGATTGGAAAATTTTATTGCCAGAATTTTGTCAGAAGCTTTTGTCATTAATAACTTAAGGATGACAAATCCTTGTATTGCAAATATGGGCTTTAAAATGTCCTTAAGAATTCAACAAACAAATTATTCTGGACCAGGAGGACTATTCTAGAAAAATTTGTTGTCTACAATTGCTTGGACTTACCAATTATCTATTCAAATATAAGAACAATGTTTTAAGATAGATGTTACCGTGTGAATGCTTACAATTTCCAAGCTACATTTCAAAATAGAGACCTAGAGGCATAGATCAGTACTATGTAGAAAGAGAATAAATTATATACATATCATCCCTATCTTCATATATACTACTAGAGTAGTCTCAAAGATGCTTTTAGTGAGCGTATACAATATAAAGTTTCAACTTTATCAACACTTTTAGTCACTTATAAAAACATTGACTTCGTCTTGTGGCGTAATCGTCTGCAAACTATTAGACAAGAACAAATGGCTAATGACCTGTTCCAGGACTATTTCGATCTAAAATCTATACAACAAGAATGACAACAAGCTAACAATAATAGGAACTTACATTTACATAGCACTTTCACAGTCACTTAGGTAATATATAGGTTACAGATTAATAAACTGAGGCTCTAAGGGTTTCTGTCATTTGCCTGTGGTGACTCATCTAGTAAGTAGTTGAAGAATGGGTTAGGAATAGGGACTGAACCTATAATATCTCTTTTTTAGGGAACTCCTCAATGTAGATTAGAACCATCTCTACAACTTATAGTTGTCTTTCTCTTTTAGATGAGTAAACTGAGGATCTAAGTCACACAGCTAGGAAGGAGTAGATGGACTGTACATGTAGTTTCAGTGATGTAGCGAGCTCCCCAGAGGAAATTACCTTTAGCAGTGCAGATTGGCCCCTTCTCTGCAATTTCTGTTCTTAAATAGCTGCCTAGAATACTGAGAAGAATAACAAAGAATACTGGAAAGTTGAGTGATTTACTCATGATTACAGTCAATTAGAGCTAATAGTAATAGCCAATATGTTTGTTAATGTGTGACCACTGCATGCCAGACACTGTAATAAGGCTTTGCAGTTATTATCTCATTTGATCCTCACAACAACTCTGAGAAATAGCTGCTTTTACTATCCCTATTTTATATATGAGGAATCTGAGGTAAGCAAAGTTTCAGTGACTTGTCCAGGGTTATACAGTAAGTGTCTGAGACTGGATTTGAACACAGGCCTTCCTGACTCCAGGCTCAGGGCTCTGTCCACTATGACACCATCGAGCTGCCCTAAAGGCAGGACTTGAACTCTTCTTCCTGGCCTTAAGGATAGGTCTCTATCTACTATATCATGCTGCCTCCCAAGTACTTGAGGCAGAATTGAAATCCAAGTCTCCCTTAAGTTCCAAGTTCATACTGCCTGCTTTTAGAGGGCATCCTTCACAGTTCTGACTGCATGGCTGGCTACTAAGGTTCTTTCCTACTCTGAGGTTCTGATTCCTTCCATGTATTGTCTAGATAAGTCCATTCAGTTGTGGATCAGAATATTTGTGCAATAGACATTTAGAGGCAATTACTTATAGGAGGTAGTATAGGAGGTACCCCACTGACCTTGAAGTAGAAGTCTTTGGTTCAAATACCAGTTCTACCACTTGGCTAATTCTTTGGCCATGACAACTTAGGGTCACTCATGTGACCTGACACAAGTACTTTAATTTCACTTATTCTCAATTTCTCATAATAACAATAGCTACCATTTATGTAGTGCTTACTATGTGCCAGGCACTATGTTAAACACTTTATAATCATTATTTGATCCTGACAACAATCTTGGGAGTTAAGTGCTATTGTTATCACCATTTTACAGATGAGACAATTGAGACAAATGGAAGTTAAGTGACTTACCTAGGGTCAACCATCACACAGCTAGTAAGTGTCTGAGGCCAGATTTGATCTTCGGTCTTTCTGACTCCAGGCCTAGTTCTTTATCTACCAGATGCTCATTCTCACCTGCAGAAGAGATAATTTTTTATTTTTCCTTATGGAAGATGTCCTATTCTGATGATTTATCTTGGTCTAAAAAGTGATCCCGAGTTCTTGAAGGCTCTCTTAGTGAAGTGTAATCTGGCCGGTTCTGCTATAGTGAAAAGGCTTTCAATATGGTGCCAGCAAAGACTATCCCTTCCTCCTACTGACCAGCCTGGCAAAGTTGAGTACATCACCAATAGGCTGGCTACTTGGCTAATTCTTTGGCTATGCAAACCTATAAAATAAAGAAAAATTCAAAAGGACCCTCAGTCATATGTAGCCTCTAGCCCTTTTATGTCTCTACAGTGACAAGGCAAAGAGTTCTAAAAATCACACATTTTCAGATCATATAAACATTAACCTAACTGTTGGTAAACAAAATCTGGCACCTCCTTCATAGGAACAATAAATGGAGATGCTACAGGAAGGGCTTAATTGTATCAACCATGGCATTTTAACCATAAATGAAGCTAGAAGGTACAAGGAAGTTGGAGCTAAATAGAGGGATTATTCATTGCTAACAACTTCTCCTTAGGGAAGCAAATAAAAGAGAAGTTAAGAATTGGTTTTATCGTGTATACAAAATCAACAACATTTTATGGGGCATTTGATCATCTTGAATTACAGTGTTCCTAATTATTGGCAAAAAGGCCACCATGAAAAATAATTGTAGCTTAATCTGTTGCAGAGTCTGAAGAGGTAAAGGAAATCTATAACAAACACAGTAAGACCCTACAAATTAAATCAACATATACATTCTTGATGATTTATATGTTTATATATAAATTGTGCATACATACATGCGTACGAACACATACTTTGTTTTTGTTTACTTTAATGTAAAGGGGAGAATAAACAAGGATAGCAAAAATTATTGAAATATATAGTTCAGGAGGAGGGAATGGGAGAGGTCAAAAATTTGTCAACTTCAGAAAGACTTTATGAATACTTTTTTTGAAAAAAATACTCAGAAAGCCTTAGATATGATGAGTACCAAATAACATCACAGAAAAAAAACCATCCCAAAATCGATACGAGCAGGCAGGAAATGATTCATTACTGATGTACGAGTCATTCATGAACCAGCTGTCTGTGTGCATTCAGATCACTGACTTATTAGAACAAAGATCAAAATTCATACACAGCTAGAAGAAAAAATAAAAATGAGAAAAAGATAAGGCGTGTAATTAAAATAACTCCATCTTGACCTATTTAAATGAGCTATTGATGTGGAGAAATAAGAACCTGATTATGACAGCATATATAAGCTATAATTTCATGTAGAATTTTGATTGGTGTAAATCATTGGCCATAACCAGGAGACTAATACAGCTTTAAAAGCTCCTTCGCAAACAGCCACTTGACTTACCTTTCAAGTAGAGAGCAGCAATAGCCAAGGGCTATGCCAATTGAGAATATTAACTTAATTTTTCAAATATTACGGGGAATGTTCATAAATACCATTTTCTTATAAAGTACACAAAAAACTATAACAAGAAAAGACACTTTAAAGAAAACTCATCTAGAGAAAAATGTAAGCAAAATACTCCTCAGTACATTAAAAGAAGACATTAGAAAGAAGATAATAAATGAAAGTAGGCAAAGGTCTACAAAGATTTTTATAACAAAAACTTTTTACTATTGAGGACATTGGAGCCATCACATTTGGACTCTTGACACATTTCTGGATTGTTTCTAGAGAGGTAGAAAAGATACACTGAAGAAAACAAATGAGAAAAGTAGTCTAACAAGACCAAGTATACATTGAGGTGGTTTGTGTTGGAAGTGACATAATTTTGAGGGCATGGGAATTATAAGATATTAAAAAAATACCAAAGTGAGGAAAAAACCTTGGACGTTATAATTTTCCCAAAAAAGGCAAGTGGGAGAAAGTCTGTAACTAGCAAAATCTATGCCCACTTCCTCATCTGTACGAGATTATGTTGAGAATAAATATCCATATGTAGGGCTTTCCTGATAAGGGTTTTAGGAGGAGCCAGGCTTTCAGAAGAAGTTTTCTGAAGTAAACCATATCTTTGCCATTGTACCGTTGCCTTAAAGATAGAGAGAATGCAAGATCCTGCTCTGCTTATTGATTGATGATGAAAAAGCTTTTAATTAAGTAAAACCAAATGCTTCCTTAAAACTTCTGTAAAAACATGCTTTCCATGCATGTGTCAAATTTATAGATGATTTCTTGAAATAGATAACAACATAAATTAACTTATCCAGTGACCATCTGATTGTTAATATCAAAACAGGCAAAAATTTTAAGGCATATGTTAACTAAAAAATGCTTGCAACTGTTGTAAAGGAGACCTACCTCAGAAAACAAGTTGATGCTCTGTTTTATAGATGACATTATATTAATGCAATTCATTAATTATATTATAATTATCACATAATATGTAATATTAATATAATTATCATATTAATTATATTGTGTTCTAATTAATTATATTAATCATATAACTCACATGATATATAGACTTCTAAATGAAATCTATTAATCAATTTAGCCAGTTTGGCCTTTTTGTACGGGAAATATTTATTGAATGAATAAGGCCCAATGTGTAGATCAGTGGTTCTCAACCTGTGGGTCACGACCCCTTTGGGGGCTGAATGACCCTTTCACAGGGGTCGCCTAAGACCATCGGAAAATACATCTTTCCAATGGTCTTAGGAACGGAGACACCACTCCTCTATCCGTCTCCAGGCGAGTCCGCCCACATGTGGATATGCCTACATATGAGTATTGAAGGGTCGCAGCATTAGGAAGGTTGAGAACCACTGGTCTAGATGATGATGTCTGAATGATCAACAGATTTCATCTGTTGTACTACAAATTACTATGGGAGATAAGTGCTATTTTTATCACTATTTTACAGATGAGACAATTGAGGCAAACAGAAGTTAAGTGACTTCCCCAGGGTCACATAGCTAGTAAGTGTCTGAGGACAGATTTGAGCTTAGATCTTCCTGACTTATCTACTAGATTTTTTTGGACATAGACATTGTAGAAATTTGTTCTGCTTGACATGTTTTTGACATGTTGTTTTGCATGTTGGTGACAGGTTTTGTTTTTCTTTTGTACTCAATTTTGTATGGATGGAGTTAGTGGTTGGGAAGGTGAGAATGTAGGTTTTTGCTGACTGAAAAAAAATTTTTAAAAGCTAAAAAAAAAGTTAATCATGCACTCAAATTTTAGAATAGCTGAAGTTATGAGATAAGTTTATTAAATAAATGTTGAAATCTCCTAATAAATGATCTTATTGATTTTACTTAAGGATCTTTCAGAAATACAGCTTTTCATTTAAGTATATACCTATTGAATTTTACCAAAAATGAGTTCAAGGTTGCAAATATGTAAATTAAAAGGGAATAAAAGGTTAAACACTTTATTTTATAACACCAGGAATTAGTAACTAGCAAAAAAGTAAAATATGTTCATAGGAGGAAAACTTAAAGAGAAATAAGGCCATATTGTTTCCAAAATGGGAGGAGGACTTACTAATTAAAAATCTTGCACAGATTGGAAATGACTAATCAACATTAGGGAAATAAAAAGGGAAAATAAGTACTGGTGTTGCTCATATCTAAAAATGGTTCCATGTCCAATTTTAACAATATTTTCTAGCATGTCTCCACAATTGTGTTTTAACTACGGAATTGAAACGAAGTATTTTGTCATCTACTATGTAAAAAAATATTTTGTAACTTAAGATCAGTTTAAATATGTGTGTCATATCTTTATTTGTCTTATTGAAGATAAATAATGGTGGTTGCATAGTATTTGGTTCAAAGTCATAAGTACTTATCAATTATACCCTCAATGTGAAGTTTTAGAATTCAGTAATAGCACAGAATCTCAAAGCTAGAAGTGACCTCACAGGTCAATATAGTTCAGACTGCTGTTGAATAGAAATATCCCCAATGCCTCTTTTAAGTGGTCATTATCCAACATTCTTGGAAAGAATTCCAGGGAAGAGTAACCTATTGATTTAAAAAAGCAACCGGTCTTATGTACTTTTCTCTGTATTTCTGAGTTTTTCTGTACACTGAAACAAAATGTGCCTTTCTGAAACTTTGACCCCTTAATCCTATTTTGCCCTTGTTGGAGATAAGTGATCATATCTCTACTCTTTATTCTCTTTTATAGGCTAGACACCACTCATTTCTTCAGCTTACTTTTATATTTCAAGGTTGCTGGTCCCCTCAGCTTCCTAGTCTCAATCCTCTGGCCACATTACAATTTATCAGTGATATGTTCTGACTCCCAAATGGAACATGTTATTCTAGTTTCCATACTACTGTATTAGAGACCATAACTTAAGTTTCTTTACAATTTAATTGATCAACTTAGTCTATACACCTCAAAATGCAAAGCTAGGTAGTGATATTTTAAAAACTATAATAGTATTTTAAAAATAAATTTATTATTTATTTTTAGCATTCATTTGGAAAAAAAAGAAATTAAGTTCCAAATTCTCTGTCTCCCTGTAGTCTTTCCCCGACCAACTGATTAAAGCAAGCAATATGGTATCAGTTACACATGTGAAATCATTCAAAACATATTTCCATATTATTCACATTGCCAAAAAAAGAAGAAAAACAAATTAAAAAAATATATACTCCAATCTGCACTCAGTTTTTATTCATTCTTTCTCTGGAGGTGGACAGCATTTTTCATCATGAGTCCTTTGGAATTCTCTTAGATCATTGTCTTGATCAGAGTAGCTACATCTTTCACAGTTGATCATCTTTGCAATATTACTGATAACATATACAATATTCTCCTCATTCTGTTCACTTTGCTTTGTTTCTGTTCATTTAAGTCTTTCCAGATTTTCTAAAATTATTCTTTTATACCCTTTCTTATGGCACAATAGTGTTCCATCACAAACATAATACCACAATTTGCTCATCCATTCCCCGATTGATGAGCATCTCCTCAATTACTTGCCACCACAAAAAGAGCTGCAATAAATATTTTTGTACATATAAGTCCTTTTCCTTATTCTTTGATTTTTTGGGGGGTACATATCGAATAGTGTTATCAGTAGGTCAAAGGGTATAGTTCCAAATTGTTCTCCAGAATAGTTGGACCGTTTTCACCTCCAAAAGCAGTGCCAATTTTTCCACAGCATTTGTGATTTTCCATTTCTACCATGTTTGCTAGTCTGATAGATAGGAAGGGTACCTTGTTTTAATTTATATTCCTTTAATTAGTAGTGATTTAGAGCCTTTTTTCATATGACTATTGATAGCTTTGATTTCTTCTTCTGGAAATTGCTTATTCATATGTGTTGACCATTTATCAACTAAGGAATGACTCATATTATAAATTTGACTCAGATATTAATATATTTGATAAATGAGGCTTTTATTAGAGAAACTTGATGTAAAAATTTCCCCAATTTCTTGCTTTCCTTCAAATCTTAAATGCATTAATTTTGTTTGTGAAAACCTTTTTAATTTAACATAATAAAAATTATCCATTTTACTACTTATGATCCTCTCTCATATTTGATCATAAATTCTTCCTTATTCATTTATCTGACAGGTAAAATTTTCCTTCATCTTCTAAGTTGCTGTATCACCCTTTATATCTAAATCTTGTATTCATTTTCATTTTATCTTGATATATTGTATGAAATATTGGTCTGTATCTACTTTCTTCCAAACTGCTCTCCAGTTTTCCCAGCAATTTTTGTCAGATGTTGAGTTCTTACTCCCAAAGTTTGGATCTTTGAATTTATCAAACACTAGATTACGATGATCATTTACATTTTAGTTTTATCTGTTTAATTTTTGTTTACTTTCAATTTTATTAATCTCTTCTTTGATTTTTCAGGAGTTCCAATTAGGTATTTAGTTGGGAATTTTTAATTTTTTTCTGTGTTTTAAAAATTCCAATTCCAATTGTGTACATTTCCATTGTGTACCTTACCTATTCCATTCATCTACCACTCTTTCATAACCACTATCAATTGTTTTGATGATTACTGCTTTATAATACAATTTGAAATCTGGTACTGCTAGGTTGCTTTTCTTAATATTTTTTTTCCATTGATTTGCTTGGTAATCTCAGCCTTTCATTCTTCCAGATGAATTTTGTTACTATTTTTTTGCTCTATAAAGTAATTCTTTGGTAGTTTGATTTATATGGCACTGAATAAGTAGATTAACTTAGGTAAAATTGTCATTTTTATTATATTGACTCAGTCGTCACATAAGCAATTAATATTTTCCCAGTTGTTGATATAATCATCTTATTTTGGTTGTTTCTGTTATTAATATGATCAATTATACTGATAGTTTCCTGATATTAAGCCAGTCTTGAATACCTGGTATAAATTGCTGCACTCCTATGATATATTGCTGTAATCTCCTTGCTAGTATTTTTTTTTTAAATTTTTACATTAATATTCATTGGGGAAATTGGTCTATAGTTTTCTTTCTTTGGTTTTGTTCTTCTTAGTTTAGATATCAAAACCATATTTGTGTCATAAAAAGAATTTCATAGGAATCCTTTACCTATTTTTCTAAATAGTTTTTATGGTGTTAGAATTCATTTTTATTCATATGTTTGGTAGCATTCACTTGTAGAATTCACTTTGCTAGAATTCTTCTGGTTCTGGGGAATTTTTTTTTAGTCAGCTCATTCTGGCTTTTTCCATTTCTTTTTCTTTTCTTTTCTTTTTTTTTGGGGGGGGGGAAGGCAGGGCAATTGGGGTTAAGTGACTTGCTCAGGGTCACATGGCCAGTAAGTGTCAAGTGTCTGAGGACAAATTTGAACTCAGGTCCTGCTAATTCCGGGGCTGGTACTCTATTCACTATGCCACCTAGCCACCCCTCCATTTCTTTTTTTTAAGACAGGATTACTTAAATATTCTACTTCCTTTTCTGTAGTCTGGGCAATTTATATTTTTGTAATTATTTGCCCATTTCAATTAAACTGTTTGATTTATTGGCGTGTAATTGGGGCAAAATGGCTCCTAATAATTACTTTAATTTCATTTTCACTGGTGGTTTATTCACTCCTTTCAGTTTTGATACTGGTAATTTTGTTTTTGTGTTACTTTAAAAAAAAATCAAATTAACTAATAGTTTATATATTTTATTGATTGGGTTTTTTTTCTTTCATAAAACCAGCTCCTAGTTTTATCTGTTTAATTTTTGTTTACTTTCAATTTTATTAATCTCTTCTTTGATTTTTCAGGAGTTCCAATTAGGTATTTAGTTGGGAATTTTTAATTTTTTTCTGTGTTTTAAAAATTCCAATTCCAATTCATTGATCTGTTCTTTTTCTTTTTTATTGATGTAAGCATTTAAAGATATAAAATTTCCCACCGGTATTATTTCGACTGCATTCCACAAATTTTGTTGTCCCATTTTTGCATTATCTTTAATGAAATATTGACTATTTCTATGATTTATTATTTGACCCAGTTGTTCTTTAGCATTAAATCATTTAGTTTCCAATTAATTTTTAATCTATGCTTCCAAAGGCCTTTACTCAATATAATTTTTTATTGTTTTATTATCTGAAAAGGATAAATTTAATATTTCTGCTTTTCTGAATTTGTTTTGAGGTTTCATGCCCTAATACATGATCAGCAAGTCATTCCATCTTTCTAGGACTCTTTCTAATCACAAAAATGAGGAGGTTGTAAGAGATGATCTCTGAGGAGTGTTATGGTTTTATGATAAGCAGGCATAACTTTTGTCAAAAACTCAGAAGAATAGGTATAATCATTTTATTGTAGATATAAAACCATAAGTATAAAAGTGTCATTTTTATAAATATATATACATATGTATGTAAAATCACAAAAAACGTTAAATTTAAGAAATGGGGAAAAAGAAGCATCACAAGATCTTAAATATAAAGCTAAGGGACCCTTAGTGGAAGAAATATCCAGTTTTTCACTTGAAATGTAGAGAAAACTTGAATAGTGAATAAAATACTTTGCTGTTGAAATTTTAAGATATTATAATTAATTTCAACTCATAGGAATGTTCCAAAAAGATTTGTTCATCAAGAAGGACATACTTATCATTAGGAATAAGTTAACATGTAATATTTAGTCAAATTAATGAATTTATGTAAGTTCACTTAGTAGCTGACTATCTTTTTTATAGAATTTCTTACACACACACATCACTCAGTAATGATTATAAGTTAATGACACAGACCTTGAAATGCACACTTTTGTATACCAAAATGAATGCTGTGCCTGAAAGAGCGCAAGAGTTGAATTCTCATCATAGATTTAGAGCTGAAAAGGACCTTAGAGGTCATCTAGTCCGAACTTCTTATATGAGGTATGAGAGTGATAAAAGTAGCACGAGTTGCTTAAGGTCATAGCGGTATGAGATGGGTAATAGAATTGGAATTTAAATCCAGGCACTCTAGGTTCTTTCTACTGCACCATATTGCCTATCTGTTCAACTTGAGATGCTATTGCATTGATGCTTCTGTATCTTAGAACAAGATTTGATGATGATTGGAGTTAATCTTTATGAGTTACCTTCAGAGCTTCTGTCCCCTTCCTTTGAATGACCTCAGTGGCTACAGTTATTTAACATTTGAGGGTCTGTTTTATGCTGATACAAAAGTCATTTGGATCCATGATTGGTAAAAATAACTAGTAATGAGAATGGTTTTCTTATGTACTCACACACCACCTGATTGCAGAGGCCATTGTCAGAAGTTTCCAACATTGTTTGAACAGTGCACTCATTACTAACATTATTGTATATATTTTTATTATGACTATTTTGAAGAGGACCATTCTTGTGAGATTCTGGTGTAAAATATAAGCTCCTTGAGGGCAGGAACAGTTTTATGTTTGTCTTTGTCTCTCTGCCACTTAATACAATTCTTCAACCCAGGTTGGTATGCAATGTTTGTTGAAATTAATTGTCAAATAATTTATTCCTTCTTGGTCAGCATTTGGCTATATAGTATTTTAGATAACTGGATGAAGGTTTTCCTATCTTCTGTTGCCATGCACATCTTAGTTTCCCTTTTACAACCTGGATGTCATTGTTAAATGTGAAAAACAAACTAAACAAGAATTGAAAATGGAGATGAATTTTCTCTCTGGATAATCTCAGAATTTGGGTGGTGGTCTCCACCTTGCATCTGATAAATGCTCCTCTCCCTTTTAGGATTGATGTGTTACACTTTACTTGCAATGTTAGATCTTTTTCCCTCTCTGTAAACTTACTTGATTATCAGCATATCTCCAAGGACATAATCATGATATAATAAAAATAATCATGTAAATTGTAATCTATCTCCTATTTCGCCAGAAAAATCTTAATGAAGAATTTTTGTATTGATTAGGATTGCTCTGACTTGGGAGATATAGCAAGCAATGTCAGGGAAATGTATTCTTTTTTTAATATGTGCCTTGTTTAAGTCCAGTGGTTAAGTTTAGAGTTGTTATTCAAAAGAAAATAGTTTTCTAGCATCTCCCTGGGTAAATGTTTCCTTAGCTTAACTAAGCACTTTGCAGTCTTAAAAATGAAGAGGGGAAAGAAATTTAACAGGGATTTTAATATTCCAGTTCAAGAAATGAATGTATAAACTAGAAAGGAACTTCTTAGGTGTTAATGCTGCTGTAGGATTTAAAGAACCATGGAATGTCCAGACACCTCTACAGAAATTTTCTTACCTTTTAATAGGGTCAGAAATAAGAATGGGCCTCCCACAGCCCCTGTACTACTTGTTGCATAGCTTGTTAACATTGACAATTTATAGTATTTAAACCCACACTCACTCCTTTCCTCACTCTTACTCTTTCCTCATGTCAACCTTTCTCAGGAGGAAATGATATAGGGAAAGGTTTTCCTCCTCTCTCTTCTTTCCATCTAGGGCACTTAGGATGGGCTTAAATTGCTGAAAGCATGTGCAGACTGTGGTCTGTGCTGACAGTTTATCTGCAAGGAAAGTTACGAGTATGATCGCTGTCCACTTTCTTCCCTTTGATGGAGAAGGTTGGCAAGTGAGAATTATTAAAGGAAAAAAACATATTTGCTGCTATGCTTTCATTTATGCAGAAGAAAATATGACATTACATAATGAATCCATGCCTTTGTGTACTTTTAAAAGGGTTTGTTACATTTACTATTCTGTATTATTATTTTAATTTTTTGTGGGGAAGAGTAAAAGCCTTCATTTTTGAGGTAGAAGAAACACCAAGAATATTTCAGATGTTCTAATAGGAAGCATTTTATCTTGTAGCATATATAGACCCCAAATGACTTTGCAATCAGACCCTCCAATGTTAATGATTACCTAAGAAGAGGTCTACAGGGAGTTTTTTGTCTCTCCAACAAATCATTAACATGTAGAATTTGAGCTGTAAGGAACCTCAGTGGGCATCTAGTATAACCTTCTGCACCTTTTACATTGGAGAAGATTAAGGCCCTAGATGGTGACTTGCCCTAGGTTACCCAGGAAGCAAGTGTAATTTAATTCACCATCCAACTGTGATCTACCATGGGAGGCACTGGTGGTATGCAATGAACAGTGACCTTGGGGTACACTAAAGGACTTGGAGTTAAGGGATCCGAGTTCAAGTCCCTGCTTTCTCATTTACTGCCATTATGACCTTGGCCAAATCATTCTCTGGGCCTTTGTTTCCTTATCTACAAAATGGGGCATTTGGAATGGATAACTTCCAAGGTCTTTCAACTCCAGAACTTTGATCCTTTTTCTTAAACATTGCCTTGTACCTAGTAAGTGCTTATAAGCAAGCTTAATGCTTGTTGAATTGTTGACTTTGCAGTTTGGGCCACAAAAAATACACAAAAGCTCAATATCTTAATTGTCTTACCATTTTAATTTCATACTATGTCAATAGAATTTTCTTGATTATTTTGTGTTTTCCTTTATTTAAAAAAAATTAAGGAAAAATTGGATGAGTCTGGGATGTAGAGTTATTTTCATGTTCTTGAATATTTTTCTCATTTGCATGCAACATTTTTGAACATTGGGATAAAATGGCCCACACAGAAAGCTGTTCACAAACAGTGGGAGTATGGGTTCTGATCCCCAGTTTTTTTACTGACTGCCTCAACCAGTCACTAAATTAAATCTCAATTTCCTCATCTATAAAACTGAAAGCATTGGACTTGATCCCTTCTTCAGATCTTTTCTGGGTTTAAATTCTGGTATCCTACAGAGACAGGGGAAAGGTGAATATCCTCATAAAACAAATAATTTGAGCTCAAGCTACATTAGACAGTTGTCTAAAACTGAGCCTGAATTCACATTCAGCAAATTGGATCCTGGTTATATAACTTCATCAGTATTTATTACTTTTATTGAGGAAAAATCATTACACATATTTAGAAACTGACAAGCTACTTGAGAGAGAAACCAATGAAGACTTAAAATTCATGTTTAAATAATTTATTTTTGCTTTTTTTTTCTATGTTCACTAGAATATTCTTGATATGACATTTGGTTCAGGAGGCCACTCAAGAGCCATTCTACAGAAAGAAGTGGACATTACCTTATATGTTCTAGACAGAGATCCAACAGCTTATGCCATAGCTCAACAGCTTTCAGAATTGTATCCGTAAGTATTGTGCTCTGTTTTATGCAGCTTAAGTACTTAAATTCTTATGAAATCCTCTGGTTTGGGTTCTGTTATCCTGCAAAATAGTAACAACTTTGCTCTCTCTCCTATTAAATAATCTCTTTGTCTTCCCCACAGTAATTAATGCAGTTACCTGCAATATTTATATATAATGTTTGCTGTGCTGTGTTTTCTCTCTTACTGTCATCACAGATACAAAAATACAATAACTGGTTCTGGCCACAAAATCAAAGAAACACACACACACACATTTAATACATGAAAAGCAATTTGGCAAATGAACTTATCTCTTAAAAAAAAAAAGGAAGTGAGAACATTAATGGTTTCAGATTCCAGGAATGTGCTCAAACTCCATATTATTTACTGGGGAGAAAAAAGCATGAGAAAATACACATAAATTCAAAAGACTGTATTTCTACTATACATGCTTCAGAGTAATATCACTGCACATCATTATTTTTTTTCTGAAATTCACACTGACTTTCCCCTACATAACTTAAATCAAGGCCATCTTAGTAGTACATGTTGAAGTTGGGGAAAATGATGCCCTTGATAAAAATGAAATGATAACATTTTCCTTTGGAAAAAAATGTTGATGGGGAGCAGATTAAATCAAATTAAAAGTTATTTAAAAGGCATTGGCACAGAATAAAAAAAAAGACTTAAGGAGGAAATTATGCTTGTCTCTGGATATTTGAAGGGCTGGCTGTTATGCATAAAAGATGGTAGCCTTTTTCTCTGGAGTAGGACTAGAACATACAGGTAGAAATTACATGGAAACTCAATAGAAGGAAAGACTTTATTAAAGATGGAGCTGCTGAACAATGGAATAGACTGTTTTGTAAAATAGTGTTTAGTTCTCATTATGGGAAATGCCAGGCTGGATTACTACATGTTAGGTATATTCTAGAACTAGATTAGTTTGGAAATTATACTAAATGACGAACTCTGAATTTCCTTATAGATTTCAATTATATGGTTAAAGGAGACATGTAATGAATGGTTGTTGAATCAGTGAATCATTTTTTTGTATCAGGAATCACATTGATGCAAATTCTAGGCTCAAACATAGG
>JAQQSV010001046.1:38757-77613 GCA_028646515.1 Pseudochirops corinnae
ACACTGGGATGGCTGTTTTGGGGCGGTGGGTGGGGGAAAGAGCGGGAGAAAATATGTAAATCAAAATCTTGTGGAAATGAATAATGCAAACTATAATAAAATTTAATTAAAAAAACAAAATAAATAAATAATAGCAACTGTAATCACAACTTCAAATGCCTAGGTAAAAGTTTAGAAATAAACTTCAGACATCTCAAGTCCTATGTTTGAGCCTAGAATTTGCATCAATGTGATTCCTGATACAAAAAAATGATTCACTGATTCAACAACCATTCATTACATGTCTCCTTTAACCATATAATTGAAATCTATAAGGAAATTCAGAGTTCGTCATTTAGTATAATTTCCAAACTAATCTAGTTCTAGAATATACCTAACATGTAGTAATCCAGCCTGGCATTTCCCATAATGAGAACTAAACACTATTTTACAAAACAGTCTATTCCATTGTTCAGCAGCTCCATCTTTAATAAAGTCTTTCCTTCTATTGAGTTTCCATGTAATTTCTACCTGTATGTTCTAGTCCTACTCCAGAGAAAAAGGCTACCATCTTTTATGCATAACAGCCAGCCCTTCAAATATCCAGAGACAAGCATAATTTCCTCCTTAAGTCTTTTTTTTTATTCTGTGCCAATGCCTTTTAAATAACTTTTAATTTGATTTAATCTGCTCCCCATCAACATTTTTTTCCAAAGGAAAATGTTATCATTTCATTTTTATCAAGGGCATCATTTTCCCCAACTTCAACATGTACTACTAAGATGGCCTTGATTTAAGTTATGTAGGGGAAAGTCAGTGTGAATTTCAGAAAAAAAATAATGATGTGCAGTGATATTACTCTGAAGCATGTATAGTAGAAATACAGTCTTTTGAATTTATGTGTATTTTCTCATGCTTTTTTCTCCCCAGTAAATAATATGGAGTTTGAGCACATTCCTGGAATCTGAAACCATTAATGTTCTCACTTCCTTTTTTTTTTTAAGAGATAAGTTCATTTGCCAAATTGCTTTTCATGTATTAAATGTGTGTGTGTGTGTTTCTTTGATTTTGTGGCCAGAACCAGTTATTGTATTTTTGTATCTGTGATGACAGTAAGAGAGAAAACACAGCACAGCAAACATTATATATAAATATTGCAGGTAACTGCATTAATTACTGTGGGGAAGACAAAGAGATTATTTAATAGGAGAGAGAGCAAAGTTGTTACTATTTTGCAGGATAACAGAACCCAAACCAGAGGATTTCATAAGAATTTAAGTACTTAAGCTGCATAAAACAGAGCACAATACTTACGGATACAATTCTGAAAGCTGTTGAGCTATGGCATAAGCTGTTGGATCTCTGTCTAGAACATATAAGGTAATGTCCACTTCTTTCTGTAGAATGGCTCTTGAGTGGCCTCCTGAACCAAATGTCATATCAAGAATATTCTAGTGAACATAGAAAAAAAAAGCAAAAATAAATTATTTAAACATGAATTTTAAGTCTTCATTGGTTTCTCTCTCAAGTAGCTTGTCAGTTTCTAAATATGTGTAATGATTTTTCCTCAATAAAAGTAATAAATACTGATGAAGTTATATAACCAGGATCCAATTTGCTGAATGTGAATTCAGGCTCAGTTTTAGACAACTGTCTAATGTAGCTTGAGCTCAAATTATTTGTTTTATGAGGATATTCACCTTTCCCCTGTCTCTGTAGGATACCAGAATTTAAACCCAGAAAAGATCTGAAGAAGGGATCAAGTCCAATGCTTTCAGTTTTATAGATGAGGAAATTGAGATTTAATTTAGTGACTGGTTGAGGCAGTCAGTAAAAAAACTGGGGATCAGAACCCATACTCCCACTGTTTGTGAACAGCTTTCTGTGTGGGCCATTTTATCCCAATGTTCAAAAATGTTGCATGCAAATGAGAAAAATATTCAAGAACATGAAAATAACTCTACATCCCAGACTCATCCAATTTTTCCTTAATTTTTTTTAAATAAAGGAAAACACAAAATAATCAAGAAAATTCTATTGACATAGTATGAAATTAAAATGGTAAGACAATTAAGATATTGAGCTTTTGTGTATTTTTTGTGGCCCAAACTGCAAAGTCAACAATTCAACAAGCATTAAGCTTGCTTATAAGCACTTACTAGGTACAAGGCAATGTTTAAGAAAAAGGATCAAAGTTCTGGAGTTGAAAGACCTTGGAAGTTATCCATTCCAAATGCCCCATTTTGTAGATAAGGAAACAAAGGCCCAGAGAATGATTTGGCCAAGGTCATAATGGCAGTAAATGAGAAAGCAGGGACTTGAACTCGGATCCCTTAACTCCAAGTCCTTTAGTGTACCCCAAGGTCACTGTTCATTGCATACCACCAGTGCCTCCCATGGTAGATCACAGTTGGATGGTGAATTAAATTACACTTGCTTCCTGGGTAACCTAGGGCAAGTCACCATCTAGGGCCTTAATCTTCTCCAATGTAAAAGGTGCAGAAGGTTATACTAGATGCCCACTGAGGTTCCTTACAGCTCAAATTCTACATGTTAATGATTTGTTGGAGAGACAAAAAACTCCCTGTAGACCTCTTCTTAGGTAATCATTAACATTGGAGGGTCTGATTGCAAAGTCATTTGGGGTCTATATATGCTACAAGATAAAATGCTTCCTATTAGAACATCTGAAATATTCTTGGTGTTTCTTCTACCTCAAAAATGAAGGCTTTTACTCTTCCCCACAAAAAATTAAAATAATAATACAGAATAGTAAATGTAACAAACCCTTTTAAAAGTACACAAAGGCATGGATTCATTATGTAATGTCATATTTTCTTCTGCATAAATGAAAGCATAGCAGCAAATATGTTTTTTTCCTTTAATAATTCTCACTTGCCAACCTTCTCCATCAAAGGGAAGAAAGTGGACAGCGATCATACTCGTAACTTTCCTTGCAGATAAACTGTCAGCACAGACCACAGTCTGCACATGCTTTCAGCAATTTAAGCCCATCCTAAGTGCCCTAGATGGAAAGAAGAGAGAGGAGGAAAACCTTTCCCTATATCATTTCCTCCTGAGAAAGGTTGACATGAGGAAAGAGTAAGAGTGAGGAAAGGAGTGAGTGTGGGTTTAAATACTATAAATTGTCAATGTTAACAAGCTATGCAACAAGTAGTACAGGGGCTGTGGGAGGCCCATTCTTATTTCTGACCCTATTAAAAGGTAAGAAAATTTCTGTAGAGGTGTCTGGACATTCCATGGTTCTTTAAATCCTACAGCAGCATTAACACCTAAGAAGTTCCTTTCTAGTTTATACATTCATTTCTTGAACTGGAATATTAAAATCCCTGTTAAATTTCTTTCCCCTCTTCATTTTTAAGACTGCAAAGTGCTTAGTTAAGCTAAGGAAACATTTACCCAGGGAGATGCTAGAAAACTATTTTCTTTTGAATAACAACTCTAAACTTAACCACTGGACTTAAACAAGGCACATATTAAAAAAAGAATACATTTCCCTGACATTGCTTGCTATATCTCCCAAGTCAGAGCAATCCTAATCAATACAAAAATTCTTCATTAAGATTTTTCTGGCGAAATAGGAGATAGATTACAATTTACATGATTATTTTTATTATATCATGATTATGTCCTTGGAGATATGCTGATAATCAAGTAAGTTTACAGAGAGGGAAAAAGATCTAACATTGCAAGTAAAGTGTAACACATCAATCCTAAAAGGGAGAGGAGCATTTATCAGATGCAAGGTGGAGACCACCACCCAAATTCTGAGATTATCCAGAGAGAAAATTCATCTCCATTTTCAATTCTTGTTTAGTTTGTTTTTCACATTTAACAATGACATCCAGGTTGTAAAAGGGAAACTAAGATGTGCATGGCAACAGAAGATAGGAAAACCTTCATCCAGTTATCTAAAATACTATATAGCCAAATGCTGACCAAGAAGGAATAAATTATTTGACAATTAATTTCAACAAACATTGCATACCAACCTGGGTTGAAGAATTGTATTAAGTGGCAGAGAGACAAAGACAAACATAAAACTGTTCCTGCCCTCAAGGAGCTTATATTTTACACCAGAATCTCACAAGAATGGTCCTCTTCAAAATAGTCATAATAAAAATATATACAATAATGTTAGTAATGAGTGCACTGTTCAAACAATGTTGGAAACTTCTGACAATGGCCTCTGCAATCAGGTGGTGTGTGAGTACATAAGAAAACCATTCTCATTACTAGTTATTTTTACCAATCATGGATCCAAATGACTTTTGTATCAGCATAAAACAGACCCTCAAATGTTAAATAACTGTAGCCACTGAGGTCATTCAAAGGAAGGGGACAGAAGCTCTGAAGGTAACTCATAAAGATTAACTCCAATCATCATCAAATCTTGTTCTAAGATACAGAAGCATCAATGCAATAGCATCTCAAGTTGAACAGATAGGCAATATGGTGCAGTAGAAAGAACCTAGAGTGCCTGGATTTAAATTCCAATTCTATTACCCATCTCATACCGCTATGACCTTAAGCAACTCGTGCTACTTTTATCACTCTCATACCTCATATAAGAAGTTCGGACTAGATGACCTCTAAGGTCCTTTTCAGCTCTAAATCTATGATGAGAATTCAACTCTTGCGCTCTTTCAGGCACAGCATTCATTTTGGTATACAAAAGTGTGCATTTCAAGGTCTGTGTCATTAACTTATAATCATTACTGAGTGATGTGTGTGTGTAAGAAATTCTATAAAAAAGATAGTCAGCTACTAAGTGAACTTACATAAATTCATTAATTTGACTAAATATTACATGTTAACTTATTCCTAATGATAAGTATGTCCTTCTTGATGAACAAATCTTTTTGGAACATTCCTATGAGTTGAAATTAATTATAATATCTTAAAATTTCAACAGCAAAGTATTTTATTCACTATTCAAGTTTTCTCTACATTTCAAGTGAAAAACTGGATATTTCTTCCACTAAGGGTCCCTTAGCTTTATATTTAAGATCTTGTGATGCTTCTTTTTCCCCATTTCTTAAATTTAACGTTTTTTGTGATTTTACATACATATGTATATATATTTATAAAAATGACACTTTTATACTTATGGTTTTATATCTACAATAAAATGATTATACCTATTCTTCTGAGTTTTTGACAAAAGTTATGCCTGCTTATCATAAAACCATAACACTCCTCAGAGATCATCTCTTACAACCTCCTCATTTTTGTGATTAGAAAGAGTCCTAGAAAGATGGAATGACTTGCTGATCATGTATTAGGGCATGAAACCTCAAAACAAATTCAGAAAAGCAGAAATATTAAATTTATCCTTTTCAGATAATAAAACAATAAAAAATTATATTGAGTAAAGGCCTTTGGAAGCATAGATTAAAAATTAATTGGAAACTAAATGATTTAATGCTAAAGAACAACTGGGTCAAATAATAAATCATAGAAATAGTCAATATTTCATTAAAGATAATGCAAAAATGGGACAACAAAATTTGTGGAATGCAGTCGAAATAATACCGGTGGGAAATTTTATATCTTTAAATGCTTACATCAATAAAAAAGAAAAAGAACAGATCAATGAATTGGAATTGGAATTTTTAAAACACAGAAAAAAATTAAAAATTCCCAACTAAATACCTAATTGGAACTCCTGAAAAATCAAAGAAGAGATTAATAAAATTGAAAGTAAACAAAAATTAAACAGATAAAACTAGGAGCTGGTTTTATGAAAGAAAAAAAACCCAATCAATAAAATATATAAACTATTAGTTAATTTGATTTTTTTTTAAAGTAACACAAAAACAAAATTACCAGTATCAAAACTGAAAGGAGTGAATAAACCACCAGTGAAAATGAAATTAAAGTAATTATTAGGAGCCATTTTGCCCCAATTACACGCCAATAAATCAAACAGTTTAATTGAAATGGGCAAATAATTACAAAAATATAAATTGCCCAGACTACAGAAAAGGAAGTAGAATATTTAAGTAATCCTGTCTTAAAAAAAAGAAATGGAGGGGTGGCTAGGTGGCATAGTGAATAGAGTACCAGCCCCGGAATTAGCAGGACCTGAGTTCAAATTTGTCCTCAGACACTTGACACTTACTGGCCATGTGACCCTGAGCAAGTCACTTAACCCCAATTGCCCTGCCTTCCCCCCCCCCAAAAAAAAAGAAAAGAAAAGAAAAAGAAATGGAAAAAGCCAGAATGAGCTGACTAAAAAAAAATTCCCCAGAACCAGAAGAATTCTAGCAAAGTGAATTCTACAAGTGAATGCTACCAAACATATGAATAAAAATGAATTCTAACACCATAAAAACTATTTAGAAAAATAGGTAAAGGATTCCTATGAAATTCTTTTTATGACACAAATATGGTTTTGATATCTAAACTAAGAAGAACAAAACCAAAGAAAGAAAACTATAGACCAATTTCCCCAATGAATATTAATGTAAAAATTTAAAAAAAAAATACTAGCAAGGAGATTACAGCAATATATCATAGGAGTGCAGCAATTTATACCAGGTATTCAAGACTGGCTTAATATCAGGAAACTATCAGTATAATTGATCATATTAATAACAGAAACAACCAAAATAAGATGATTATATCAACAACTGGGAAAATATTAATTGCTTATGTGACGACTGAGTCAATATAATAAAAATGACAATTTTACCTAAGTTAATCTACTTATTCAGTGCCATATAAATCAAACTACCAAAGAATTACTTTATAGAGCAAAAAAATAGTAACAAAATTCATCTGGAAGAATGAAAGGCTGAGATTACCAAGCAAATCAATGGAAAAAAAATATTAAGAAAAGCAACCTAGCAGTACCAGATTTCAAATTGTATTATAAAGCAGTAATCATCAAAACAATTGATAGTGGTTATGAAAGAGTGGTAGATGAATGGAATAGGTAAGGTACACAATGGAAATGTACACAATTGGAATTGGAATTTTTAAAACACAGAAAAAAATTAAAAATTCCCAACTAAATACCTAATTGGAACTCCTGAAAAATCAAAGAAGAGATTAATAAAATTGAAAGTAAACAAAAATTAAACAGATAAAACTAAAATGTAAATGATCATCGTAATCTAGTGTTTGATAAATTCAAAGATCCAAACTTTGGGAGTAAGAACTCAACATCTGACAAAAATTGCTGGGAAAACTGGAGAGCAGTTTGGAAGAAAGTAGATACAGACCAATATTTCATACAATATATCAAGATAAAATGAAAATGAATACAAGATTTAGATATAAAGGGTGATACAGCAACTTAGAAGATGAAGGAAAATTTTACCTGTCAGATAAATGAATAAGGAAGAATTTATGATCAAATATGAGAGAGGATCATAAGTAGTAAAATGGATAATTTTTATTATGTTAAATTAAAAAGGTTTTCACAAACAAAATTAATGCATTTAAGATTTGAAGGAAAGCAAGAAATTGGGGAAATTTTTACATCAAGTTTCTCTAATAAAAGCCTCATTTATCAAATATATTAATATCTGAGTCAAATTTATAATATGAGTCATTCCTTAGTTGATAAATGGTCAACACATATGAATAAGCAATTTCCAGAAGAAGAAATCAAAGCTATCAATAGTCATATGAAAAAAGGCTCTAAATCACTACTAATTAAAGGAATATAAATTAAAACAAGGTACCCTTCCTATCTATCAGACTAGCAAACATGGTAGAAATGGAAAATCACAAATGCTGTGGAAAAATTGGCACTGCTTTTGGAGGTGAAAACGGTCCAACTATTCTGGAGAACAATTTGGAACTATACCCTTTGACCTACTGATAACACTATTCGATATGTACCCCCCAAAAAATCAAAGAATAAGGAAAAGGACTTATATGTACAAAAATATTTATTGCAGCTCTTTTTGTGGTGGCAAGTAATTGAGGAGATGCTCATCAATCGGGGAATGGATGAGCAAATTGTGGTATTATGTTTGTGATGGAACACTATTGTGCCATAAGAAAGGGTATAAAAGAATAATTTTAGAAAATCTGGAAAGACTTAAATGAACAGAAACAAAGCAAAGTGAACAGAATGAGGAGAATATTGTATATGTTATCAGTAATATTGCAAAGATGATCAACTGTGAAAGATGTAGCTACTCTGATCAAGACAATGATCTAAGAGAATTCCAAAGGACTCATGATGAAAAATGCTGTCCACCTCCAGAGAAAGAATGAATAAAAACTGAGTGCAGATTGGAGTATATATTTTTTTAATTTGTTTTTCTTCTTTTTTTGGCAATGTGAATAATATGGAAATATGTTTTGAATGATTTCACATGTGTAACTGATACCATATTGCTTGCTTTAATCAGTTGGTCGGGGAAAGACTACAGGGAGACAGAGAATTTGGAACTTAATTTCTTTTTTTTCCAAATGAATGCTAAAAATAAATAATAAATTTATTTTTAAAATACTATTATAGTTTTTAAAATATCACTACCTAGCTTTGCATTTTGAGGTGTATAGACTAAGTTGATCAATTAAATTGTAAAGAAACTTAAGTTATGGTCTCTAATACAGTAGTATGGAAACTAGAATAACATGTTCCATTTGGGAGTCAGAACATATCACTGATAAATTGTAATGTGGCCAGAGGATTGAGACTAGGAAGCTGAGGGGACCAGCAACCTTGAAATATAAAAGTAAGCTGAAGAAATGAGTGGTGTCTAGCCTATAAAAGAGAATAAAGAGTAGAGATATGATCACTTATCTCCAACAAGGGCAAAATAGGATTAAGGGGTCAAAGTTTCAGAAAGGCACATTTTGTTTCAGTGTACAGAAAAACTCAGAAATACAGAGAAAAGTACATAAGACCGGTTGCTTTTTTAAATCAATAGGTTACTCTTCCCTGGAATTCTTTCCAAGAATGTTGGATAATGACCACTTAAAAGAGGCATTGGGGATATTTCTATTCAACAGCAGTCTGAACTATATTGACCTGTGAGGTCACTTCTAGCTTTGAGATTCTGTGCTATTACTGAATTCTAAAACTTCACATTGAGGGTATAATTGATAAGTACTTATGACTTTGAACCAAATACTATGCAACCACCATTATTTATCTTCAATAAGACAAATAAAGATATGACACACATATTTAAACTGATCTTAAGTTACAAAATATTTTTTTACATAGTAGATGACAAAATACTTCGTTTCAATTCCGTAGTTAAAACACAATTGTGGAGACATGCTAGAAAATATTGTTAAAATTGGACATGGAACCATTTTTAGATATGAGCAACACCAGTACTTATTTTCCCTTTTTATTTCCCTAATGTTGATTAGTCATTTCCAATCTGTGCAAGATTTTTAATTAGTAAGTCCTCCTCCCATTTTGGAAACAATATGGCCTTATTTCTCTTTAAGTTTTCCTCCTATGAACATATTTTACTTTTTTGCTAGTTACTAATTCCTGGTGTTATAAAATAAAGTGTTTAACCTTTTATTCCCTTTTAATTTACATATTTGCAACCTTGAACTCATTTTTGGTAAAATTCAATAGGTATATACTTAAATGAAAAGCTGTATTTCTGAAAGATCCTTAAGTAAAATCAATAAGATCATTTATTAGGAGATTTCAACATTTATTTAATAAACTTATCTCATAACTTCAGCTATTCTAAAATTTGAGTGCATGATTAACTTTTTTTTTAGCTTTTAAAAATTTTTTTTCAGTCAGCAAAAACCTACATTCTCACCTTCCCAACCACTAACTCCATCCATACAAAATTGAGTACAAAAGAAAAACAAAACCTGTCACCAACATGCAAAACAACATGTCAAAAACATGTCAAGCAGAACAAATTTCTACAATGTCTATGTCCAAAAAAATCTAGTAGATAAGTCAGGAAGATCTAAGCTCAAATCTGTCCTCAGACACTTACTAGCTATGTGACCCTGGGGAAGTCACTTAACTTCTGTTTGCCTCAATTGTCTCATCTGTAAAATAGTGATAAAAATAGCACTTATCTCCCATAGTAATTTGTAGTACAACAGATGAAATCTGTTGATCATTCAGACATCATCATCTAGACCAGTGGTTCTCAACCTTCCTAATGCTGCGACCCTTCAATACTCATATGTAGGCATATCCACATGTGGGCGGACTCGCCTGGAGACGGATAGAGGAGTGGTGTCTCCGTTCCTAAGACCATTGGAAAGATGTATTTTCCGATGGTCTTAGGCGACCCCTGTGAAAGGGTCATTCAGCCCCCAAAGGGGTCGTGACCCACAGGTTGAGAACCACTGATCTACACATTGGGCCTTATTCATTCAATAAATATTTCCCGTACAAAAAGGCCAAACTGGCTAAATTGATTAATAGATTTCATTTAGAAGTCTATATATCATGTGAGTTATATGATTAATATAATTAATTAGAACACAATATAATTAATATGATAATTATATTAATATTACATATTATGTGATAATTATAATATAATTAATGAATTGCATTAATATAATGTCATCTATAAAACAGAGCATCAACTTGTTTTCTGAGGTAGGTCTCCTTTACAACAGTTGCAAGCATTTTTTAGTTAACATATGCCTTAAAATTTTTGCCTGTTTTGATATTAACAATCAGATGGTCACTGGATAAGTTAATTTATGTTGTTATCTATTTCAAGAAATCATCTATAAATTTGACACATGCATGGAAAGCATGTTTTTACAGAAGTTTTAAGGAAGCATTTGGTTTTACTTAATTAAAAGCTTTTTCATCATCAATCAATAAGCAGAGCAGGATCTTGCATTCTCTCTATCTTTAAGGCAACGGTACAATGGCAAAGATATGGTTTACTTCAGAAAACTTCTTCTGAAAGCCTGGCTCCTCCTAAAACCCTTATCAGGAAAGCCCTACATATGGATATTTATTCTCAACATAATCTCGTACAGATGAGGAAGTGGGCATAGATTTTGCTAGTTACAGACTTTCTCCCACTTGCCTTTTTTGGGAAAATTATAACGTCCAAGGTTTTTTCCTCACTTTGGTATTTTTTTAATATCTTATAATTCCCATGCCCTCAAAATTATGTCACTTCCAACACAAACCACCTCAATGTATACTTGGTCTTGTTAGACTACTTTTCTCATTTGTTTTCTTCAGTGTATCTTTTCTACCTCTCTAGAAACAATCCAGAAATGTGTCAAGAGTCCAAATGTGATGGCTCCAATGTCCTCAATAGTAAAAAGTTTTTGTTATAAAAATCTTTGTAGACCTTTGCCTACTTTCATTTATTATCTTCTTTCTAATGTCTTCTTTTAATGTACTGAGGAGTATTTTGCTTACATTTTTCTCTAGATGAGTTTTCTTTAAAGTGTCTTTTCTTGTTATAGTTTTTTGTGTACTTTATAAGAAAATGGTATTTATGAACATTCCCCGTAATATTTGAAAAATTAAGTTAATATTCTCAATTGGCATAGCCCTTGGCTATTGCTGCTCTCTACTTGAAAGGTAAGTCAAGTGGCTGTTTGCGAAGGAGCTTTTAAAGCTGTATTAGTCTCCTGGTTATGGCCAATGATTTACACCAATCAAAATTCTACATGAAATTATAGCTTATATATGCTGTCATAATCAGGTTCTTATTTCTCCACATCAATAGCTCATTTAAATAGGTCAAGATGGAGTTATTTTAATTACACGCCTTATCTTTTTCTCATTTTTATTTTTTCTTCTAGCTGTGTATGAATTTTGATCTTTGTTCTAATAAGTCAGTGATCTGAATGCACACAGACAGCTGGTTCATGAATGACTCGTACATCAGTAATGAATCATTTCCTGCCTGCTCGTATCGATTTTGGGATGGTTTTTTTTCTGTGATGTTATTTGGTACTCATCATATCTAAGGCTTTCTGAGTATTTTTTTCAAAAAAAGTATTCATAAAGTCTTTCTGAAGTTGACAAATTTTTGACCTCTCCCATTCCCTCCTCCTGAACTATATATTTCAATAATTTTTGCTATCCTTGTTTATTCTCCCCTTTACATTAAAGTAAACAAAAACAAAGTATGTGTTCGTACGCATGTATGTATGCACAATTTATATATAAACATATAAATCATCAAGAATGTATATGTTGATTTAATTTGTAGGGTCTTACTGTGTTTGTTATAGATTTCCTTTACCTCTTCAGACTCTGCAACAGATTAAGCTACAATTATTTTTCATGGTGGCCTTTTTGCCAATAATTAGGAACACTGTAATTCAAGATGATCAAATGCCCCATAAAATGTTGTTGATTTTGTATACACGATAAAACCAATTCTTAACTTCTCTTTTATTTGCTTCCCTAAGGAGAAGTTGTTAGCAATGAATAATCCCTCTATTTAGCTCCAACTTCCTTGTACCTTCTAGCTTCATTTATGGTTAAAATGCCATGGTTGATACAATTAAGCCCTTCCTGTAGCATCTCCATTTATTGTTCCTATGAAGGAGGTGCCAGATTTTGTTTACCAACAGTTAGGTTAATGTTTATATGATCTGAAAATGTGTGATTTTTAGAACTCTTTGCCTTGTCACTGTAGAGACATAAAAGGGCTAGAGGCTACATATGACTGAGGGTCCTTTTGAATTTTTCTTTATTTTATAGGTTTGCATAGCCAAAGAATTAGCCAAGTAGCCAGCCTATTGGTGATGTACTCAACTTTGCCAGGCTGGTCAGTAGGAGGAAGGGATAGTCTTTGCTGGCACCATATTGAAAGCCTTTTCACTATAGCAGAACCGGCCAGATTACACTTCACTAAGAGAGCCTTCAAGAACTCGGGATCACTTTTTAGACCAAGATAAATCATCAGAATAGGACATCTTCCATAAGGAAAAATAAAAAATTATCTCTTCTGCAGGTGAGAATGAGCATCTGGTAGATAAAGAACTAGGCCTGGAGTCAGAAAGACCGAAGATCAAATCTGGCCTCAGACACTTACTAGCTGTGTGATGGTTGACCCTAGGTAAGTCACTTAACTTCCATTTGTCTCAATTGTCTCATCTGTAAAATGGTGATAACAATAGCACTTAACTCCCAAGATTGTTGTCAGGATCAAATAATGATTATAAAGTGTTTAACATAGTGCCTGGCACATAGTAAGCACTACATAAATGGTAGCTATTGTTATTATGAGAAATTGAGAATAAGTGAAATTAAAGTACTTGTGTCAGGTCACATGAGTGACCCTAAGTTGTCATGGCCAAAGAATTAGCCAAGTGGTAGAACTGGTATTTGAACCAAAGACTTCTACTTCAAGGTCAGTGGGGTACCTCCTATACTACCTCCTATAAGTAATTGCCTCTAAATGTCTATTGCACAAATATTCTGATCCACAACTGAATGGACTTATCTAGACAATACATGGAAGGAATCAGAACCTCAGAGTAGGAAAGAACCTTAGTAGCCAGCCATGCAGTCAGAACTGTGAAGGATGCCCTCTAAAAGCAGGCAGTATGAACTTGGAACTTAAGGGAGACTTGGATTTCAATTCTGCCTCAAGTACTTGGGAGGCAGCATGATATAGTAGATAGAGACCTATCCTTAAGGCCAGGAAGAAGAGTTCAAGTCCTGCCTTTAGGGCAGCTCGATGGTGTCATAGTGGACAGAGCCCTGAGCCTGGAGTCAGGAAGGCCTGTGTTCAAATCCAGTCTCAGACACTTACTGTATAACCCTGGACAAGTCACTGAAACTTTGCTTACCTCAGATTCCTCATATATAAAATAGGGATAGTAAAAGCAGCTATTTCTCAGAGTTGTTGTGAGGATCAAATGAGATAATAACTGCAAAGCCTTATTACAGTGTCTGGCATGCAGTGGTCACACATTAACAAACATATTGGCTATTACTATTAGCTCTAATTGACTGTAATCATGAGTAAATCACTCAACTTTCCAGTATTCTTTGTTATTCTTCTCAGTATTCTAGGCAGCTATTTAAGAACAGAAATTGCAGAGAAGGGGCCAATCTGCACTGCTAAAGGTAATTTCCTCTGGGGAGCTCGCTACATCACTGAAACTACATGTACAGTCCATCTACTCCTTCCTAGCTGTGTGACTTAGATCCTCAGTTTACTCATCTAAAAGAGAAAGACAACTATAAGTTGTAGAGATGGTTCTAATCTACATTGAGGAGTTCCCTAAAAAAGAGATATTATAGGTTCAGTCCCTATTCCTAACCCATTCTTCAACTACTTACTAGATGAGTCACCACAGGCAAATGACAGAAACCCTTAGAGCCTCAGTTTATTAATCTGTAACCTATATATTACCTAAGTGACTGTGAAAGTGCTATGTAAATGTAAGTTCCTATTATTGTTAGCTTGTTGTCATTCTTGTTGTATAGATTTTAGATCGAAATAGTCCTGGAACAGGTCATTAGCCATTTGTTCTTGTCTAATAGTTTGCAGACGATTACGCCACAAGACGAAGTCAATGTTTTTATAAGTGACTAAAAGTGTTGATAAAGTTGAAACTTTATATTGTATACGCTCACTAAAAGCATCTTTGAGACTACTCTAGTAGTATATATGAAGATAGGGATGATATGTATATAATTTATTCTCTTTCTACATAGTACTGATCTATGCCTCTAGGTCTCTATTTTGAAATGTAGCTTGGAAATTGTAAGCATTCACACGGTAACATCTATCTTAAAACATTGTTCTTATATTTGAATAGATAATTGGTAAGTCCAAGCAATTGTAGACAACAAATTTTTCTAGAATAGTCCTCCTGGTCCAGAATAATTTGTTTGTTGAATTCTTAAGGACATTTTAAAGCCCATATTTGCAATACAAGGATTTGTCATCCTTAAGTTATTAATGACAAAAGCTTCTGACAAAATTCTGGCAATAAAATTTTCCAATCAGTAGTGATATGTTTCAGAGTTATTGTTATTTCTACCGTCTCCCACAAGTGATTATCATCTAATCTTTGCTTAAAGACCACCTGGGAGGGGGAATAAACCACTTCCCCTAAGGAGACCTGTTCTACTTTTGAACAGCTATAATCATATATAATTTTCCCTAACATTGTCTAAATTGGTCTCTTAGAAATTTCTCCTTATTGCTCCTGGTTGTGCCATCTAATGTCAAGCAAAACTGCACTTTCATGTGATAACCCTACAAATGATAGCTGTCATAGCCCTCTATCTTTTCTCCATAACCACAGGTACAGTCAGCTTTGTACTTAGTCAAACTTGGTATGACTTAAAACTAAGGCCCTTCACCGCACTGGTGCCCTCCTCTTGATACTCTCCAGAAAATCATATAGGATGAGAAGGGATGGGTGAATCATAATTGTCACAATGAAATGAGTACCCAAGTCTATTAAATCATGGATCTATAAGCAAAGAAGAAAAGATTCAGAATTGACTAGACTAAAATAAGTACAAATGACCAGTCGAAAAATCAGTAACTAGGGTAATAATGCTTCTGCTGCAAAACCCATATAAAATTATATCTGATTGTATTTTCTGTTAATCAATAAATATAATACCATTTTTCCACTGAGTATGAGATACTAAAACACTATAATAATATAAAAACCAAATTTAAAGATTCTCTATGTTCAGAGAGCAATGGCTGAGTTATTAAAAAATTTTTAAAAATAATTAGAATTCTTTGAAGAGCTGCTATTAGAATGGAGAAATAGATATACAAATCAGTTAGCTTCTATGAAATTTTGTTGCTAAATTTGTACACTAAAATTTAAATTCAGCCATCAATTCAATTCATAAAATAAAAATGCCTATTATGTAGAAGACCCTACATACATTGATTAATGACCTTTTTCTTTAGGACTTTCAAGCAGCTTATAATATAATGGTTAGAATTTTACACCATTTTCACTAATTCCCAATTTTATGATATTAAACTTTCACATTCAGTTTATTCTGAATTTTAAAAGTTAATTTTATGTTAATCCTGGACTCATATATTGACATGTGTCAAAATCTAAGAGAAATGGCTTTTATTTGACACCATTATATTGTGTAAACTTGCAGAAATTTGTGGCAAAATCAGCATCTACCTTGTATATCTTCCTTGAAAATAACCAAAGGCAACCTTTTTTGTTGCAATTAATATATCAAATGTTAAGAGAAAAATGATCTATTCTGACATGATTATGCTAGGTTATTCTGGCTAGGAAAATTCACTGGCACTAATTATCTGCTTTGCCATGCTTGCATTTGCTAAGCCAAATAATCAAAAGTACACATTGGACTGGTCAGAAATAGTTCACTGACTTCTCTCAGGTTTTATCTATGTTTCTTGCCTATTACATTGACAAGGAAACATCTGTCACTCTGATTCATTTCTAAACCTGAAATGATTTACAGCATGTATCTATGAACTAGAAAGTCAACTCAATAGTCTTAACACTGCAAACCAACAATTTTGCCATCTAAGATCTTTATTTATTATTGCATTGCTAAGCTTGACTGGGTAGCTGTCTACTAAACACTTATTTTATTTTATTTGTAACTATTACATTACCTTATGTTGTGGGCAGGGGTGACCACAACTATCAAAGAACATAAAAGCTATATCATAAATAAAAAAAATCAATACATTGCTCTACATTGATCACTTTTTTCCATTTTATTAACAGTATTGGTGTTACTGTGAGACTTAGCCTGACATTCTGCAAATATTTCATCTTACTGTCACTCTTATTCACAAAAAAATTGTCATTTTTCACAACTTATTTTTTCTACTGAATTTTTTTAAACAAAAGCTCTAAGACATTAAAATGTCATGGAGGAGACAACCTGTCTTGTAACTTGTAGCTGGGATGACTCCTTGGTTACAGGTGATAAATAGCATGCTGGTCAATCTAGAGTGTACCATCATCCTTTCTCCAATGCCTTTTGATAATCTTACAGGCACAAGAATCCATTCAACACAAATGGCCAAAAGTGTTTTTTAATGAATGAGTGTAAGAGGAATCTCCTTGCTTATATGACTAATCGGTCAGGTCATTTCTAAAAATAAAGTTTAATTTATATGTTGTTTTAAATTCCCTCACCTTTAAATGAAAAAGTTAGACCATGTATTCCTGAATCCCTCTCCCCCCCCCCACAACTGGACATAATTTTCTTCCCATTTGATCTCAAAGTACCTCATCTTATTATAAAGTAACTTGTATTATACTTATATAGTACATGCTTTGGTGCTACTATCCCAAACTCTGATTCCCTCTGACAAGCTGGGTGCCCAGAGGTTCATCATTACTTCTCCCCTCAGAGATCTAAATGACTTTGAGGAGATATAAACCCTGTTTGTTTCTCCTGTTAGATAATCAGTTGGTGTTAATTAGTTAACAAGATTTAATTATCCTTTAAAACATATACTTACTTACATGGCATGGTAAAGAGAACTGGTACAAAAATCAGCCCCAACTTAGGGCATACGTCTGTGAATACACATTGAATCCTGGGAAAAGTGAGCTTCAGTTTAAGGCATCCATTTGATTAAGGGCTAACACATATCCTGACTGCTGGCAGTCCTTTCCTTCCTTTTGTGGAATACTCATAAGATTCCTTTCTGTTGGGCTCCTTCCAGAGTCCTGAAACTGCCTTTGTTTAGTGGTCTAGCTCCCAGTGCAAACTCTTCTGCTCGTCACTGCTGCTTTGGAGACACTGTTAGGAAGCAGATGAGAAGCCAACATCATCCAATCCTACAAGGTTCACAAGGTCTCCCTCTAGTCCAGATAAGAGGGAAGGGAAAAGAGAAAGAGCTTCTACTTCTTCCTTCTCTTCTCTGGGCCCAAAAGATTCCTTCCCAAGGGCTTGGCTGGAACTGCTTTCTCTTCTAAACTGCTTTATACTTTAATAATCTTGGGTTCGGAACTGGCTTGCTATTTTATAGAATACAGAACAACATGGTATATATAAATTTAATAGATTTGATTAATTAATTCAATAGAGTTGTTATCATCTGATAAAGGCATCATGACCAGAATCTCCTGTTATTTCAGGTGGGGTGGAATGACTGATCCAATCATTATTCTCTCCCCATTTTAAGATTTGCTGTCCCTAGCAAATCTAATGGAATGTGAAAGAATGAAAAGAGAAAACCCTTATTAAGCACTTACCACACAAAAAGCACTGTGCTAAACTGAGGATACAAAGAGAAAAGCAAGACAGTCCTGCTGTCATGGAGTCCATATTCTAACAAGAGAGACAAAATATGTAGAAGGAAAGGTCCCATGCTCCTTAAGGTGAAGTGGCAAAGCAGATGTTAATGCTTCTACTTTAACAGTCACTTCCACTTGATAAAACCATGTTACTTTCTGACACTGAACCATTTGATAATGACAAGGTCTTTAGTGAAAAGAACCTTTTTTTTTGAGTTTGCAATAAATGGAACTGTAACATCTTCAGGATCTAGTTGCCAAATTGCACCTCCACAGGGATAATAACTGAGGGTACGGGGCTGGAAGCAATGCTAGTCCAAAGACTTGGATTCAGTTAGAGTTTCCAGTCCCAAGTACTGGATATTTCTCTAATAACTTGGGAAGACTCTGCATTATACTTTGTGAATGTCTTCATTACTGTCTTATACTCAAGGGTCTTAGGAAAAGTCAACCTGGAACAGTTTGTATTCAAATCCAGAAATTAATATTTTTCATAACACAATCTAACATAATACAATAATACAATTTAACACCCCCATAATACAATTTCATAATACAATGTATAAAATTCTAATAACCTGTCTGTTGTTCCCCCAAGCCCCGATGGTGAGCCAGCTTCTCCCATTAGACGGTAAGCTTTTTGAGGGCAAGGACTCTCTTTTTCTTCTTTTTGTATCCCCAGCACTTAGGAAAGAATCTGGCACATAGCTGATGCTTAATAAACATTGATTGATCGTCTCACAAAAAGCAAAAAGTCTTTCGGAACCTCAAAAAATAAAAACAAAAAAAGTAAAAGCTAAGGAAATTCAACCTTCCCTTCTCAAAGGTCAAAGCCTGCTTTCTTTAAATGCCCCCAAGCACGTAGGCTTTCCCACAGGGATTAGGAAGCTAGGGTTTATTATCTGTAACCTCCTTATCCTTCAGGTGAGAAATCCAAACAATTTAGCTCAGTATTAGCTATCGAACACCACCAAACACTAATAGCAACTTTGGTCTGCTAACTCTAAAAGGCTGATGACTTTCACCTCTCCTCCCAAGGAGAAACTCCTTTATTCTTGGCTCAGTGTGTAACCACTCATGCATCAGATATAAGTAGGGTACTCACTCTCAGCCTTTCTGGAGCCTCTCCTCTAGACCCACAAGCTGGGTTTAATTGTGGACTAACTTAAAAGGAAAATAAAATCAAGCTTCCCAACTCAGAAGAAACCTTCGTCTCTACTGGGATCCCAGGGCATGAAGATCTCTTCTGACAGGCATTAGGAACCTGGCGTTAACCAGATGTCATTCATTCACCCTTCAAGTGAGAAACCAAGTTGTCTTTGGCAAATAAATAAATAATTTTTTTTTAAAGCCCACTTCCATGATTCCATCAGAACATGGCCATCCAAATGGGAGTATAAAGAAACATACTCATAAAAGGTCTAAAGAATATGGAGCACCCCCAAAAGTTTAAACACTTAGGGTTGTCTACTCAGGGTTTCTAACCATCAGGCAAACCTTATCTTGTGACCCAAGCTGAACAGAAAATCTGACTTTCAAATACAAGACTCAAGAAAAATTTAAAAAAGTAAACAGGAAAGAGATATCAAAAGGAATTCATCAGGGTCAAACTATTTATGTTTCTACATGAGAAGACGATACTTGTAACTCCTAAGAATTTTATCACTATTAGGGCAGTTAGAAGACCTATACATAGAGAGTACAGGTGAGAGTTGATGGGATGAAATCTAAAAAAACAAAATTAAGAGGTGAGAAAGAGGGATTCACTGGGAGAAGGGGGGAAGGGAGAGGCAGAATATGGTAAGTTATCTCACATAAAAGAGGCACAAAAAAGCTTTTGCAGTGTATAGAAAAATGAGGGAAAGGACAATGCTTGAATCCTGCTTTCATCAGAACTTTTTCAAAGAGAGAATAACATACACACTCAGGTATAGAAGTAGGTGAGGAAGGAGATAAGGGGGGACACACATGAGAGAAAGGAGAGAAGATTGAGGGAAGCAGTGGTAAGAAGGATCAAGGTGAAAAAAGAGAGAAAAGAATCAATGGAGAAAGTAGGAAAAATACACAGTAATCATAACTGTGTAAAAAAATTTTACAGCAAGTTTCCTGATAAAGGTCTTATTTCTCTAATATATTGAGAATTAAGTCAATTTTGTAAGAATACAAGTCATTCCCCAACTGATGTACGGTCAAAGGATATCAATAGGTTGTTTTCAGATGAAGAAATCAAAGCTATCTACAATGATACACATTAAAACAACTTTGAGGCAACACCTCACATATACCAAATGAGCTAATGTGACAGAAAAAGAAGATGACAAATGTTGAAGGGGATATGGGAAAATTGGGACACTAAAGCACTTCTGTTGTGAACTGATTCAACCATTCTGGAGAGCAATGTGGAACTATGCCCAAAGGGCTATGAAATCATGTATATCCTTTGACCAAGCAATACCACTACTAGGTCTGTATCCCAAAGAAATGTATACTTTTTAAAAAAAGAACCTATATGAATAAAAATATTTAAAGCAGATTTTTTTGGTGACAGTAAAGAATCAGAAATTGAGAGGATATCCATCAATTGTGGGATGGCTGAACAAGTTATATATGATTGTGGTGGAATAATATCATGCAATAAGAAATGACAAACACAATGTCAACCCAATTATGTAAAGAAAATTTGTTTAATTTAATTAAAAATATTTGTAGTTGATCAAAAAATTAGGGGTACTAACTTTTGAATATTAGGAGTCAAGAAGGCCTGGCCTGTTTCTGTCTTTGCATTAATTAAGGGTGCTCTTTGAAGGAAAGTCACTTGGTTCCTGTACATTTTCTTACCAAACAACCCTACTTATCAGATATATTTAAGAAAGGGGAAAAAAAGGAAGAAATTGCCTGAAACAATTTAAGTTCTTTAGATATAAAAAGTTATATAAATTCAAGGTTATCAGTCTTAGTTGTTTAGACATTAAGGAAGTTCACTGCTATATGTATACTATAATATTGCTGGTTTTAAAAAGATCAGTTTTTGCCTACAAATAAAATTTCCAAGACAAATTAAAAAAAAGTTATTTTTTGCAAAGACATTGTAAGCTGCCATAAAGTAAAAGGAAGGCACACAACCTCCTCTAGCTTCTATGTTTAAAAAGTGTTTCTTTTCAGCAGATAAAACCAAAACACTATTTTCCTGAATGTAACATTTCATTTTCCATCCTAAACCCAGTATATTGAAATCATATCTTGAAGACAAGTTATGACAATTCATCAACAAGTCAAATTAAAATGATTAATTAAATTAATTAAATTAAAATTAAATTAAATTAATTAAAATTAATTAAAATGATTTCTCAGTTTTTCTAATAATTGCCCCTCGTTCCACCACCCACAGGTGCTTTATTTTCTATAGGTTTTTATGCTAAGAAACAAGTCCCAATAACAAAAAATATTGGTGAAATATGATTAGTTAAGTTTTAAGAAATGTCATTAAAACACTTTTATATAGCTTTAAAAAAAACCCTACCACTGACATGTTTGTCCATGCTATCTGAGCAAAAATTTAAGATAGTAAATTTTTAATGTAATTGGGTTTTTAAAGCAAAATTATTTAATTCATCAGTTTTAAAACCTAATCAGTTTTCATTTTTTCATTTAAAAAATGCATAGAAACCAAATTCCCTACCTGAAATGGCATCATATTCAGGACCAGAGACCCTGCTTTCCTTTCTACATGTAAGAGTTGTTCTATTCATTTTTGGAACAAAGCCATGGGGCTAAGCTGAGCTGCCACGTAGGTGAGTGCAAACTTTCCTAAGGGACTACATCTAGTAGGACAAGCATGCTTGACATACATTTACATTCACCCTGGACACTTTGGAAAAGCTTCACATTCTCTTTGCTACTACTTCCTCCTACGTGCTGGATTTCTACTTAGTGTTCTGGGAGCAACAATTAAATCAATACTACCAGTTTCTGGAAAGACATCACAACTGACCACTCGTGACTCTGTTTGCTATTTCTTGAGTCCTTACTAAAACAAACAAACAAAAAGAGTACCAAAACTCCCTTCCTCTGATAATACTACCCTATGTTCAATGTCCCTTCAGGGAAGGGGTTTTGTCACTTTTATATTTTTAATTCCAGTACCCAACACAGTACTTGGCACACAGCCAGACCTTAATAACAATATTTTTTCATTCATTCTGATAATATATGGAATGCTCCTTTGATCCTGAACCTTATGAAGGTACATACAAGATGACCTCAAGGGAAGAGAAAAAAAAAACCATCTCTGTAGGTCTATTGGCTACAGAAGGAACATCCTTCCCCATTATATGCACTATGCTTAGCAATCTGTGTGCTTTACACCCTTCAAAAGTACATCTTAGTGCTAAAGCACAACAAAGTACAAGAAAGATGGGGTACAAGATGGGGATCTGACAAGGTGTATGCTTGCTCTCCTCACATTTCATGATGAGATTTTTCAATAAGGTGATTTTCAGTACTTTAGGGAAGACTGTACTTGGTTCCTATTCAGCTAAGGTCACAGATGTCACAGTAAGAAATCAATTCTCCAAAGGTAACCAGATGCATAACCAATTGAATCAGAGCATTTACAAGATAAGGGGGAAAGGCTCTTTTCCTCATATACTACTTTTGAACCAGAATGCAACAATTATGCCCCACTGATTTTAAATAAGGACTCTAAAAATTAGGAATTTACATAATAACTTTGAAAGCTTAGAATCTGAACCACTGACAGGATGAAAATCCTTATGGCTCTTATTTCAGTACTTTAAAAGATACAAGATTTCTCTAGTATGGGCAAATTTTCTGCTAATAAAAACAATTCACATTTATATCATGCTTTAGAATTCATAAGGCACTCTCTTCACGACAATCTTCTGAGTTGGGCAGTACAAGCATTATTACCATTTGCAGATGAGAAAATTAGGAATTAGAAAGACTAAATTACTTTCTCATGGCTAACATTTCTAATAGCTAAGAACCCATGTCTTCTGATGCCAAATCCAGCACTCTTTCCATTATGTCACACTGCAGATAACATGAGGGATAGTCCTCCAAGATTTGGTAGTTGGTTTTGGTAAGTATAACTTTAAAAAAAATTAACTGAAATGTTTTTTTAAGTATTTATTATTTGACTTATTACTTTAGTGCTAAGCACTGAAAATACAAATACAAAAATCAAGACAGTCCTTGTTCTTAAGAAACTTCTATTCTAATATAGAGAAACAAGATATATAAGGGAGTGGTGGCTAGGAAGTCTGGAAGTGGCCATAGTGCAATTGATTGACACATACTTTTGTAGGAATGGATGTGTTGATTACTATTGTTGATTACTATTCCCAGAATTAGAAGAGGAAATTTGGGTGGGGGGAAGCAGACATTGGAAGAAGGTGCTGCCAGAGCAACATGATAGTTCTGGATTGGCTTAAATATGGCAATGGCAATAAACAAAAGGGTGGTAAGGGCTACTTATCTCCCCTGTTTTAGCCTGAATTATCTGAGTACTAAAAGAACTTTTTGATTTGATTGCTGAATCATTATCATTTATGAGAGGAAGATGTTCCAAAGTATTAGAAATAAGTAAATATTATTCTCATTTTCAAAAAGTAGAATATACGTCATATGAAATGCTGATAAAATGACATAACAAATTATTAAAAGTGTGTTAACACAAAGAAAGGGAGGAGCTCATTAATACGAGCCAATTTGAGTTCCTTAACAATAAAATTACATTAGACTAGCCACATAGTCTTTTTCCCCCTTAAGACTTACTAGGACTGGTAGATCAGAGAGATACAATACGCAGATTATGCACACTTTAATTTTGGCAAGGCATCTGATACATTTTCTTATGTTATTCCTATGTTCTAGACAGAAACCTGTGAACTGGATGATGGCAAAGTTAAGTGGATTTGCTGGTAGTTAAACTGATAGGACACAAAGAACATTAATTAATGAATCCACATCAACTTGAAGAGAGTAACACGTCATTCTCTTGTTTAGAGCAGGTTCTGGTTAACATTTTTATTAACTTGGATGACAGCATAAGCTATAAACTTCTCAGATTTCTTGACATAACCAGGATCTAATAAAAATCCTGAGAGGCTAACATAGTAGGCTAAAGCATTAAAAAATTAAATTCGACTGGAATGTGTGATGTCCTGCATTTGAGATTTAAAAATTAAACTGTACCAGTTCAAGATAGGGTAAAAAACGTTTCACAGGAAAAATACTTAGAGTTTTGAATGATCTATAAGCTCCATCAATAAGCAGTGATACAGCAGTCAAAAAAGTTGATGCAATCATAAATTGCCTTTGTAGAAGTATAGCAGGTCTCTATTTTGGTTAGACTACAACATGATTACTGTGTTTAGCTCTGGGCATCATTTTTGAGAAGAGACATCAGCAAGCTGTAGTTCACCATTGGATGATGATCAAGATGGTGAGGAGGATGTAAAACCACAATAAAGGTGAATAATTTACAGAAACTGGAGAAGGAAAAAATTATGAAGAACAAGGTTATTATCCTCAATTATTTGACCATATTCTGCCTATGTAATGTAAACTCATTCTAGTGGCTTTGCATAAAATAAAAACAAATCTTTGGAATGCAGAAAGAAGAAATGTTGGTTCAGTAAAAGAAATAATAGCTTAATAATTAAAATAGGATGCCTCAGAAAGTGTGAGTTCTTAATCACTGGGAAGTCCTCAAGCAAAGACTGCACAGTCTTTTGTTGAAATGTCACAAACGGGATTCATACATTTGTCAGGTGTTCTAAGATCCTTTTCAACTTAAAAATCCTGCTATTTGAGGTTTTAGGATCCAACATTTGTCATTAGGCAAACAAAAATTTGCATACATAAGAGTGCCACATCCTATATATGAAAGGATTCCTATATCATTGGTTATTAATGGTCCTGAAACACACAAGGCAAAAAAGTAGCTGTTCAGTTTCATGCCTCTTAAAAGTACACCTAATCATGCAACTAGTCAATACGGATTATTCCTATATCAATTCCCATGTTCCTTCTTCTACAAAGATAACTGGACTGGCAGAAAATGTCTAGACCAACATTTCATACCATGTAACAATAATAAGCTCCAAATGGACACATGATCAAGACATAAAAGTAAAATTGTAATTAGGAGTAGATAAAGAGGCATCTTTCACAACTATGGATAGAGAAAGAATTGTTGAGCAAATTTATGTAATTTTCATTACATAAATGAATAATTTTCATTACATAAAGCTGAAAAGGTTTTGTATGAATAAAAGGAATGCAGTTAAAATTAGAAGGCAAAGAATTAATTGGAGAAAAAATCTTTGCAGCAAATTTCTCTCATAAAGGTCATATATCCAGAATATATAGGGAAGCAATATGAACATCTAGGAATAAGATAAATACAAATTTATTACTTTTATCAATATCATTAAATTTAATTTATTGAATAGATTTTAATTTCCAAAATTAATCATTTAATTTCATCAAGTTATTATCATCCTTCAATTTTATTTAATTAATTTATTTGATTTACTTTACAAAATAAAATAAATAATTTTTATTACACAGAACTGAAAAGATATTGCATGAACAAAATCATGGTAGTCAAAAATATAAGGCAAATTTTGCAACAAATTTATCTGGTAAAGATCAGCTACCCAAGATTTATGAGGAATAAATATGAATATACAAAAACAAGAGCCATTCCTAAGAGGCAAATTTCTAAAGACCATTATCAGTATTCAAAAGCAGAAATGCAAGCTATCAACATTTATTTAATTACTAGAACACTGAATTTTTCAGTCAAGAAACAATTAGCCATATATTGTATACTTTATATGGGTATGAGTCAAACAATATAAAAGGTGTAGTCTGAGCAAACACAATGACAACTTTTGCAAAGAAATATATAATCATACTTAATGAAATGTTGAGTTGTTTCATCTTCAAAAATAAAAGTAATACTGAGAAGTCCTGCACTTAATCAGTTAATCATTATAAAGCTCTTCAAGTACATAAAAATTTTTAACATGAATTGCAGATGCAATGGGACATAGGTTAGGTTCTCATAAACCTATAAAAAGTGATCCCTATGCAATATTTTTCTTGTGCTTTGTGGATTCCATAAGGGGAAAGTCAGGTTGATTATTTGTTAGGCAGAGACTATCATTTCTTAGAAAAGTACCATAATAGTAGATTTATTTTCTGTTAATTAAAGAATTTCAATCTTAGAAAAGAATACATAGCTATTTTCTACCTGTTAACTTTTAATAAGATACTTAAAAATAAATCAACTTTGTCTTATGTACGTTCATTTCAGACATATAATTGTTACTTAAATATTTCTGTGCCAAAAACATGCTTCTGTAATATAGTACCATAGCTTGCTTACATTTGATATTCATAATAATACCTCCCACAAAACCTGTGATATACCACAAAATTTTGTCCATATACTATCTTCACAAAAGAGAATGGGATTTTAAGAATCCTGTTTATATAGAATTATACCCAACAAATTGCTTAGGAAGAGATCATAATTCTAGAAAGGTAAATTCTCATAAGTTTAAATCATTAAGAATTTATACAATTATAAAACAGGTTTCAGATTTCATCCCCTATTGAAACCTTTATTCTACATTTTCAATTTGTTTTATAATTTTCATATAATTTTAATCTTTTTACATCTAAATATATACATATACATATTGTATACACAATCTTTTCATCTTATAAAACTCCCAATAATAGAAAACAAAGACAAAGGAATGCAACTTGTCAATCCACAATATTTATGAACCTAGTATTTATAAAGAACAATTTTTACTTTAAATTTCAGAAACAAATTTAAATTAAATTGAGAAAAAAATAATGTCAATTAACAGAAGAGGAAAAGCCCTGTCACTTCTACGGTAATTTTACAGCTAATACTGAACAAAGTAATTTATGCAAGATCAGTTACACTTGGCAATCTGAAATGTCAGGGTTGACTTTGGAATACTTTACTATGGTAACAAACAATCTATTAAAAAGAGCCCCTGGAAGCAGGATCACTTTTCTTCTGTAAAACATATGGAGTCTCTTTTCTGTCAACTGAAGTTCACTGTCAGACTCAGTTTACAACCCACCTTGGTATAGAACAAACATGGCACTCAGGATAACTCTCATCCCTGCTACACTGTACCTGGTTCTCTCCTTGCACAAGACACAACAAGTAACTGACAAAACTGAGCAAGTGTTCCTCCTGTCTTGCTCTATGATTGTCCATTAGAAAAAAAAAAGTCACCAAAGCTTAGGACTAAACCTCAACAATGTGATCTTATATAAACTTCACCAATAATTCATTCAACAATTCAGAACATAGGCTTAGAGATCTAGAGTTGGAAGGGATTGGGAGGTCCCCTAGAATGATGCTCTCATTTTAAAGATAGCTTTAAATAAAGGCCAAACGAAATTGTGCTGCCCCATCTCAAAGTGTCGTTCTGAGGAGATAGTGTGTAAATCTGAAAGTATTCCATAAATGTGACCTACTATTATTATAGACATCTAACAGTTTGGATACACAGACAAATGAATCTGCAGCAAATAAGGATTGTCATAATCTACAAGAATGCTTCTCTTTTCAACCACAAAATAATTAAACAGCCATGAAAATACTTAGTTAGTATTTAAATTTCACTGTACCAGAATTTGAGTACCAAATGTGATCCCTGCTCCTCAAAAAGAGATCAAATCATTTCCTAAAATGGTAGCAAAATTTACCATCCCTTTTTTTCCCTTTTCCTTAATAGTAATTTTTTTCCAATTACATGTAAAGATAATTTTCAACATCCACTGTTATAAAATTTTGAGTATCAAATTTTTTCTCCTTCCCCTCTCTCTTCCCCAAGACAGGAAGCAATCTGATATAGGTTATACATGTAAAATCATGTACAAACATATTTACACACTAGATGTGTTGTAAAAGAAGAATCAGAACAAAAGAGAAAAATCATGAGAAAGAAAAAACAAAAAACAACAAAAAATGAAAACAGTATGCTTCAATCTGCATTCAGACTCCATAGTTATTTCTCTGGATGTTGTTAGCATTTTCCATCATGAGTGATTTCCATCATGTCTTGGATCTATTGCTAAAATGAGCTAAGTCTATCATAGTTATTTATGGAACAATGTTGCTGTGTACAAATATTCTCCTGGTTCTGCTTACTTCACTCAGAATCAATTCATGTAAGTGTTTCCAAGTTTTTCTGAGAACATTTTGTTCATCATTTCTTATATCACAATAGTATTCTATTACATTCATATATCACAATTTGTTTAGCCATTCCATAATTGATGGGCATCCCATTAATTTCCAATTCTTTGCCACCAAAAAAAAAGAGTTGCTATAAATATTTTTGTACATATGACCCTTCTCCCTTTTTTATGATCTCTTTGGGATACAGGTCTAATAATGGTATAGCTGGATCAAAGGGTATGTACAGTGTGGCTACCCTTTGGGCATAGTTACAAATTGCTCTCCAAAACAACTGGAAAATTTACCATCCTCAAAAGAATGGGTAGCTCCTTTTATGGTACCAGAAGTGTCAGTCAGATGAAAATAGTCAATGATTCCTGGGGACTTGGAAAATACGTAAGTACAGGAATAAAGGGAGTTAAATGAGTCTGAAATTCTCTGGGGTTTTCCATATCAAAGATCAGCAAACCAGGGTGAGGAATAAAAACTACTGATTTCCTTTCATGAAAGTTATCAGTTTTAAACTATATTTTAATTTATTTATGATTACTGAACAAACAAAATTAAAGCATAGATAGGTAGACAGACAGACAGACAGACAAACAGACACACACACACAAACACACACACACACACACACACACACACATCTAGGAGGAGATCGGTTTTATCATTCCGAACAACAGGGGACAATAGCGGATTCTAAAGCAAAATTTTCATGGTTCCCTCAAAGGACAACTTTTAGCCATCACTGCCATACAAATACATAGGAAATTCATTTCAAAGGGCTTCATAACCATGGTTTCCTAAGTAAAAGGCAGGTGGGAATGCTGAACATAGCACTACATTTGAAGTCAATAGCCCTAGATTTGAACACCTGTTTACACCTGCTTAGCTCTGTGACCACTGGCATGTGTCTCCCCTGCTCTGATTATGAAGTAGGGAAACCAAACTAGGAAACATCTCTTAGAGAAGATGAGATTTAAAGTGTGTCTTCAAAGAGGCCAGGCAAGCTCAGTAGTAAAGGTGAGGAGAAAAAACATCCCAAGCATAGGAAAAGACATAGACTTGAGAGATAGAGTATGTTATGGGAGGAACATCAAGGACACAAAGGTAACTATCACAAAACATGTGGAAAGGAGTCAAGTATAATAAGTCTAGAAAAGGAGGATGGATCTAGGTTGTTAAATGTTCTAAATACCAAAAAGGATATTTTTATTTGATCCTGAAGATAATAGGAAGACAATGGAGTTTACTCTGTGTGTGTGTATGTATCTGTGTGTGTGTATGTGTCTGTGTCTGTGTGTGTGTGTGTGAGAGAGAGAGAGAGAGAGAGAGAGAGAGAGAGAGAGAGATTGAGATTGGAGTAGGTAGCAGCTGGAGGCAGGGAAAGCAACCAGAAGGTTACGGCAGTAATAGTACAGGCAGGAAAGAATGAAGGTCTGCATGAGAGTGATGGTCATGTGAGTGGAGAGATGTTGTGACAGTGCAAACAAAAGGACCCGGTAATAAATTGGCTACATGGGTGTGTGTGAGTGAGAAGCTGAGGATGACACAGAGATTGGGAGACTGGAAGAATGTTCCCCAGAACACGGGAGGGTAGAGGGAAAAAAGAGAAGAGGGTTTGTTTGGGACATGTTCAGGACGCCTCCAGGACATCAAGTCTGAGATGTCAAAAAGAGTTGGTAACGTGGCGCAAGACCTCAGGAGAGAGACTAACATTAGATATATAATTTGGCAAATCACCTGAATAGAAATGATAAAGGAATCTATGGAAGCTGGTGAGATCACCAAGTGAAGGAGTACAGTGGAAGAAGAGAAGAGGCCCTAGGAGAGAGTCTTGGGGAAGCCAATTAGTTGATATGACCTAGATGAAGATCCAACAAAAGAAGACTGAAAAACAACAGACAGCTTAACGTGACTGGCTCCGGAAAATAAGGAGAGTTCAGTGCCACCAAAACATAGACAGGGCTGGAGAGAGGTCAAAAAGGAATAAGTATTAGTGAAAAGTCATTGGAATTGGCAAGTAAGAGATCACTGGTAACTTTGGAGACAGAAGCACCCATTACAAGTTCACCTAACATAACAGTATATATATCTATATGTGTACATATAGATTACACATGTATATACAAATTCAAGTTGTATTTATAAAAATCAAAATGAAGGAATTAAAATTTTTATGCAGACTAACCCAGAACCAATAGAAAAAAAAGCTATGCCATTAAGGTTTCCTTCTCTAATACTAATCTTCAACATCTTCACTGAAGTCCTATTCTAATGTCTCATTCTACCATGGGGATGACCCTGAGTTCCTAAAGGCTAGGATGACAAAAGAAAGCTCCTATAGATCTCAACGAATGCCAGTTTTTCTTCTGTAACATAAGAAGTGATACTAGATGATCTCCGACATCCCTTCAGCCTGATTCTATGATTCTAATTCAAATTATGGTAGTTCCTTAGGTCTAGAAAACCTGTGTATATTGGCTTGGTGAAAAACTCATTGAGTACCAGTCCTAGGCATAATCTGATATTCATCTAAAATGGAAACCATTACCATTACTTTTTCCTTTCCTTTCCTTTTCTTTGTATATAAAACTTAAGCTATAAAAAGAAGAAAAACAGTATGAGAGTCAATATACTAACATTTTATATTTTATGGTTCAAATTGTTAGTAACCTTGTACAAATCCCATATCCCAACACTTCAAAATAGTAGGTGAAGGAAAGAAAAATTGAAATTATGAATTGATACTAAATCACATAAAATTTCTCATGGGATTTACAGGCAAAAGAAAATATAACAAAACGCATCGATTAGAACAGTATTTCACCCAGTTTATAATTTTACCCATAAAGCTACATTTGATTCTGAGTTCAACAATGTTCTCAGAAATCAAAATGATAAAACATACCATACAACTAAGTTATAGCATAATAAGTAAATGATATTGCAGAAATGTTAATATTAAAGGAAACTAAAATGTAACAAATCACTAAGAAATTATTTACATACTTAATGCTGGCAACTTATAGGAGTTACAATTTTACTTCAGAGCACCTCATCATTCCTTTTGAAAACTTAAACTTTAAATCAATAAAATTATTTTTTCCTTTTGCAGAAACAGACAAAGGGAAAAGAGAAGAGGTTTTATCATGGACGTGTTCGGGATGCCGACAAGACATCGAGTTTGAGATGTCAAAAGGACAGTCGGTAACACGGCACTGGAATTCAGCGAAGAAATTAAGGCTGGATGTGTAAATCTGTGAATCTGGATAAAGATGATGAAAGGACATAACACAATAGCCAGGCTGCAGGTCGTTATGGTTTAAGTTATGGCATCGCCACAATGAGAACACGGGTGTGTAACAGCGCTTTGTAGCTACGCAGCAGAGTGAAAATTCAGGTTCTGAGAATAAATCTAGCTGACATTCTGGTTAGTCTTAACAGTGTTTGACATTCTTATAGATCTTTTATTTACTTCAACTCACTAAGTTGACTATTATGGAGTTTTGTGTTCTGTTCATTTGAGTCTGATTTTGAGTATTTATTCCTATAGAGTCTGATCCCTTCTTCATAAATCTGAACAAAAGGATCAAATCCAGGCAGGAGGCACCATGGAAAGAAAAGCATTGTGGTTGGTGGGAAGGGCAGGGCAACGAGTCAGAATCCTTGGGGCCTAGTGCCAGTCCTGCCACAAACCTGCTATGTGACATAAGAAAAGTGATAACTTCTCTAGGTTTTCAGTGCTTCTTTATTAATAAAGAGAGTCATTCAGCTTCCTTCCTGCTTTTACACACTCTGGGCGCCAGATACCAACGCCATCCATTCTATAAGGCTCAGTAATGTATAAAAAGATATCGCAATAAATAAAAAACAAAAACACTGAACATGAAGCAGACATTGAAACCTATATATAGCAGGTTGTACGCTAAGTGCTAAATTTTCTTTGTATGGTTTTAGAATATTAAGTTATAAGGTTATCTTTCCACTAAGCCACTTGAAAATATTTTCAAATAAGCCAAATTGAGGGATTCACATCTTGTGCTGTTTTGTTTACCACATAATAGCCATGGACTGAATCCACTGATATGTTCTATAGTGATGGGATATTCAGAAAAAACTAAATAATCAGGTGAAATTCAGCAATACAAACAATTATATTTAAATTTATATCAAGATTAGTATAACAGTGGTGAGCCTAAAGTTCTGCTGCTCTGAACCAGGATCACTTGCCAACTATTGGAGAGATGCCAGAGCCAACAAGTGTCCACTGGAGCTCCAACCAGGGGAAAATCTGTAGTTGTGTTTTCCAGATCCAAACTGAAGTCAAGAGCCCCCAAAGCGCATACCAACAATCAGACAATACCCTAGAACAGATTTTTTATGGACTGCTGCAACTTTAGGCCCAGCTGCCTCTGAGACCCTTGAAGAACAAAGCACTGGATGCAAGGAGAAAGCAGGGGCAACACACTGGATAATATAGATCATAATCATACAAATCCTCAATATTCCCTCCAGAAGTACACAAAGTCTAGACCTAACAAAAAATTCTAATTTAGGAGGTAAGTCTGGAAGAACAAGAAAACAAAAAAGATACTGTAGGTAAAGACCTTCTGTCAAACCAAGGACACCCAAGACACAAACACCGAAAGAGAGAATAACTCCATAAAACTTAGCAAAAAGTCCTTAAAAATAAAAATGGGGGAAATGGGAAAAGGAAAGGAGAAGAGAAAGGAAAGGGAAGGGGAGGGAAGGACCAAGGGTCAGAAAGAATCATAGAAAAGCAAGACAGATTTTAAAGTTACATGAAGAATTTATTCTATACTTAAAAAAAAGAAAAACAAGTTGTATATAGTAGACAGTTTTCAAGCAAAATTCTCTCTATTTGATGGTTATATTCAGAATAAAAAACAATCAAAGAAATAAACAAAAATTATCAAGACAGCTTTTTTAGATATTTCACTGTTATAGGGAGGCGACAAATAGAATAACTTGAGGGGATGGTAAGGTTAAGTAAAATTAAGGGAGACAGAAATAGAAAAAAAGAGAGAGGAAGAAGGAAAGAGGAGGAGGAGGAAGGAGGGAGAGAGACAGAGAGCCAGAGAGAGAATGAATGAATGTATGAATGGACTGTGAAACCAGGTGCCAGAAGAAAACAGCAGTAATATGATCAAGGGCACCATCATGGTTCTAACATTGTATTAACCAAATGTAACATGTCAAAATCAACATTATTTACTTGTAACATACACAGAGGTCTATATGAGCAAATACATAACATTTGATCAAATACAGTAACATCCCAGGTAATTAGTACTGGTTAAAAGGGACCTTTCAAGCTACCAGCACAATGAAACTCTAAGCTAAAGTAGGAATGCTAGAATAATTCTAGGTAGTAATGAGAGCAAAAGAAAAGCAGCAGATTGACCTGAGCACTAGTTTAAGTTGAACACCAATTACCAGCATAAATTGGAAGCTATCATTTAACTTATCAGTGCCTTCTAAAAAATGTAGATGCTGAACTCGAGAACCTTAATAGACTCCTTTCTGCTCTCACATTCTAAATCTATGTGAGCCCAAATATGAAGATCACATTCCAAAGCCTTTTCAGCTTCAATTTTATTCATCCAGCTAAGAGAACTGGAGGTAAACAGATTTATATGTCCATCATCACTACATGTCATTTCTATCTGCCTCACTTTTTCTGAATTATTTCTAACATTTTACATATTTTCTATGAAACTTTATTTCTATAATAACTAAAATTTTTCAAGAACTTTGGAATTTCTTAAGAATGTGAAGTGCTCAGGAAATAGTTTTATGTATTTTCAATTTATTCTAATGTAATTAGACACTGACTTTTTTACTTTTCTCAAAGCTGATTGATACTGTAGTTGATAGGCCTTGTAACTAAAGATCTCTGATTAGTAAAGTGCCTTATTTCTAAAAAGACATACACAAGAGAGATGAATGAATACAATTGTTCAACATTAACTTTATATATTCAAAAACAGGAAACCCCTTCCCTGAGCAATTTTTATTGTATGACAATTCCTTCTCAGTTAATCATGACACCTTCTTTCCCAAACATGCAAAATAACAGATGTGCTGGTATGTAGTTATGAGTAAAGTTTGTACTTTAAGGCAATCAAGGTCAACACACTGTATTTTGTCATTCTGTAGAGCAATACAACACAACTAAATATCTCTGTACTGGGAGGGTTTAATGACCTGCCCTACACAGTAACTTAAGATACTCATATTCTCATCTGGCAAACAAGTACAATACACTAATACATAATTAAAGAACAGGCAGTTATGGTGATTTATATTTATGTGAGGTCAGCTTTACAAAGCAACATGTTTTAGACTCAGGGGGCAATTAAACTAAGATAATTTCTTACCACAAATATGAAGTGCAAATTACTAACAATATCAGTAAATAATGATAATGAAGGTAAGAATTGTTAAAATATAAAAATAATAAATGTCTCAAATATATACGAATCAGAAAACTTCATTTTCCCATGTCCATTTCAAAAGGCTTGTGAAACATCTAAAAAAAAAAAACTAGAGGTGGTTAGGTGGCGCAGTGAATAGAGCACCGGCCTTGGAGTCAGGAGGACCTGAGTTCAAATCGGACCTCAGACACTTAACATAAAAACTAGCCATGTGACCTTGGGCAAGTCACTTAACCCCAATTGCCCTACTTTCCTTCCCCCCTCAAAAAAAAAAATACAGGAAATCAACATAATTGAATATTTTATTTTTCCATTGTCCATTAAAATAAAATTAAAGTCAGCTCTAGGAATAAGAATATAGTAGGACATAAGAGGATTCATTTTTCTTTAATCTAGGAGCATTATAAGGAAGAAAGTGATTATTCAGATAAAGATATGAACAATTCCTAAAAGTAATTGGCCAAGTCAGTCTTAGAGAATTATACTTTACCTATGATCAATTATTTTTATAAATATTATATGTTCTTTTCAATGGTTTGTGTGTCGCTGATTCCCAAACAATGCAAATATTAAAATCTGTATACAATACAACCAAGAATACAACTATAGTGTGTAGGTAGTGATACAGGCCTACTTTACCTACTGTTCTTAAATGGATCAAAGAAAAAGTGGTATTAGTTTCAGGGAACTATTATCTCCAGAAAAATGCTATAAAAGGCAACAAGCTGAACATCATTAAGCAGAGGCTCATGACGTTATAATGGGATGTGAATGAATTCTTTGAGACCCAAGTCTGCTCATTTTGGTCTCCATTCCCCCAGTGCAAAAGGCTTTGCATAGAGTACGCATTTAATGTTTGCTGAATGATGTTGACTGGGGAAAACTTTACATGATAGCTGACTTTAACCTTAACAAATCAAACTTGCAGCAAACTGGGTCTCATATTATTAATGAAAATAGAATACAGACGAAGGAGGAGAAGGAGGAGGAGGAAGAGGAGGAAGAGAAAAAGAAGGAGGAGAAGGAAGAGAGGGGGGTAGGGAGGGGAAGGAAGGGAGGAAGGGAGGAAGGAAGGAAGGAAGGAAGGAAGGAAGGAAGGAAAGAAGAACACTTCAATTAGTCATTTAATGTTTGGCTACTGTTAAAAAGTCTGGGTAGAAAGTTAAAATGAAGGTCTCTTCAGATTAGGTGAGAATTTTATTTCACATGATTTCATGTTCAAAATGAAGAACTGAAAATTAGTGGTAAATTGTTCAGTAATTGGTAGCTCATTATTCACTTATCTGGCTGAAAGCCATTCTATATTGCTAATTCTGAAAAGCAGGCTTCCCCCTGCAATGAAGCTCCAGATCTATATGGTGAACTGCCTATAGAATCTCTGTGGATGTTTCTCTGTCACTTCAAACTCAAGTAACTTAAAAACAAGCTTTTCCATTATTTTCTTCCTATTCAATTCCCCTTCCTAATATTCTAATGTTTTGGAAATTTTGGAATTCCTTTTTATTTTCCTCTCTCACACATCCATTCAGGAGACAAGACTCAGGGATGCATAGTGTTGTTTCATTTAATTTTTATTGCTCTCTTTTCTGCTATATCAACATAATTTCTGAATTTGCCTCCCCACTGAGTCCTAACGTTTAACAAGAACATAAAAAAATAAGAAAAAAAAAAGAAAGTGGTTCAGCAAAATCCTCCACACATCAACTGAGTCTAACACTCACGGCAACATCCACAGCCAGTGCATCACCCACCATTTGAATGCTCAGAAGCAGGGATGTTTTCTTGTCTTCTTCGAGACCAGTTTGCTGCTTCCACTATTGTATTCCCACTCACACTTCTACACTGAATGAGTCGATTGTTTTCCTGGTTCTGCTTAAGTCTTCCTTGAGTCTCTGAATTCTTCATACTCATCACTTCTTAGGTAGTTTTAATATTCACGTTCCATTTCCTTCATTTAAGATACATTGCTTACAATTTGTCAATCAATGGGTATCTTTTTTCCTACCACAATAAGTGTGGCTACAGATATTCTGGTGCATGTAGGACATTTCTTTGTCTTTGGTCACCATATGAATTCAGGGGTAAAAGGTATGGACATTTTACTCACTTTTTTAATTTTATTTTATTTTTTAGTTAGTTACTTTTTTTAGCATCCCAAAATGGATAGAACTAACTCATGGCTCTGTTAATAGCATATTACTATGCCTTCAGCTTTATGCTGAAAATTGATTTAACAGATTATAAAGTATCAAAAACTCTTCCTCTGCAAAAATTTCAACAATATATTTTACTTATTGTAACTTTCATGACCTTAATGATGCCTAAAGCTTATACAGATGTTAATGGTCATCTCATATCCCTAAAATGTCCTGCTTCTTTACTTCCACCTCATAGAGCCTTTCTCTTCTTTGCGACAGTTGTAGCGCCATTTTTTAACTAACACTTTCTCCCCCTGCCCAGCTGCTAGTGCCCCCGAAACTATCTTGTGTTTTAACAGGTTGTAACACTTTTGCATTTATCCACTTTATGTTTATGCTATATATATGCATGTATGTATCAGTAGGCAGTCCCATTAGACTTGCTGGACCTTGCAAGTAGGGCATGTTTTGTTCTTTGTATAAAACTTAACCTATGTCTGACACTTAGTAGGTGACAAAATATATGCTCACTGATTGAATGGATTCATATACCAATACTGGTGATATGATACTGTACCATGCAAGGATCAATTATTTAACAAATTACCTCCTTAAAATATTCATTTTTGCAAAAGAAATAATTGTTTAGAACTTGGATTATGGACTACAGTGACTCAGAGGTCCAGCATTTTGCCAGGTGTACACTTAACTCTACATATGACATGTGGTACTATTCTAAGAAGTCCTTGTAAAATAAGTATTAATATGGACTAATAGAGGGGCAGAGCCAAGATGGCGGCGTAGGAGCAGCAAGGTACCACAGCTTCCAAATAGCCACCAAAAATACCCATAAAATATGAATCTAAACAAATTTTAGGGCTCTAAAACTCACACAAACATACCTCCTGCTGAAGGCAGCTCAGAGAGAAGGGACCATCTCAGCGCTGGGAGCCAAAACCAGCCCAGCTTGAAACCGTGGCTTGGCCCCGGGGACGGCCAGACAAGCCCAGCCAAGCTACAGCTGGAGCTTCAGGAGAGTGGATCAATGTCAGCTGTGGCAGTTTCCAGAATTATCAAGCCATAAGAAACAAGGACTAAGTGAAAGGTCAGTGGAACTCAGCTAAACTTGAAGAAGAAAAGCAGCCCAGCCAAACTGCCTCTAGGACAAGGAAGCAGCAGAAGAGAAAGCCCTGCAGCCGTCTCCACATAGCTGTTTTAGAGCTCCAGGCCTGCAGACTGTAGGGGGGCCAAGCGATCATTCAGAGGCCAAGTGCTCTTGCGTTGACTGGCCTGGATCCGGATCGTGGTCTAGGGTGGTGGTCTGGGGTGCGTTTTCAGTGAGCCAAAGCTGGTGGGGGCTGCAAAAAAACAGCAGCCTCCTAATAGCTCCAACAGCTGGGAAAAACCCCAGCGATTTGGGACAGAGTTTTCCCCTCTGGAAGCAGAGTTCCACAGAGCTAAAAAATCATTGACTGGTCATCATGAGCAGGCAGAGGAAGCAAAATAAGACCAACAACCAAACTCTAGATTCCTTCTTTGGGGATAAGAAGGATCAAAGCATGGAATGGGAGGAAAACAACACAGTCAGAACTCCCGCATCAAAACCTTCCAAGAAACATGAAGACTGCCTAAAAGCCATAGATCAGCTTAAGAAGGATTTTGAAAACCAAATGAGAGAAGTGGAGGAAAAATTGGGAAGAGAAATAAGAATGATGCAAGAAAATCATGAAAAGAGAGTCAACAACCTGACTGAAGAAATTAACACCTTAAAAAATAGATTAACTCAAATGGCAAAAGAGGC
>JAQQSV010001047.1:0-38809 GCA_028646515.1 Pseudochirops corinnae
AGTTCAGGGTGCTGACTTTTCCCCCTGAACTAGGTAAATGATATGTTTGATTAAAGTAAGATTGTTAACCCATTTTGAGTTGCTTTCCTTTAGAAAAGCAGATCTAAGAACCTGTGCTAGTAGCTGCCCTAGGTATGCTAGGGTGCTTGCTGTTACAACAACCAGACTAATGTCCAACGTGAAAGTATTTGCAGATTCTATACTTTACTGCATGCCAGTATGGGGCGGGGGGGAGAGGGAGCAGAGAAAATTTGAAACTCAAGGGACTCTGGAACCGAATCTTGTCAACTAAAAGTAAATAAACAAATCAATTTAATAAAAAAAAAGAAGAAAACAATTTCAGATGTGAAAGAGGAGTATACTGGGAAAAGGACAAAGGGAGGGGTAGACTATGGTAAATTATCTCACATAAAAGAGGCAAGAGAAAACTGTTACAATGAAGGGGAAGAGTAGGAAGGTGAAAGGGAATGGGTCAACTTTACTCTCAAAGAATTTGGTTTAAGGATGGAATAATATACATTCAATTGGGTATCATACCCTACAGGAAAGTAGGGGGAAAGGGGATAAGAAGGGGAATGATAGAAGGTAGGGCAGATTGGGAGAGAGGGTAGTTAGAAGCAATCACTTTTGAAAAAGGACAGAGTCTTAGCAGAAAATAGAATAAGTGAGGGGCAGGACAGGATGGAGGGAAATATAGTCTTTCACAATATAACTACTAGGAAGTGTTTTGCATAACTACACATGTACAACCTATATTGAATTCCTTGTCTTCCCATTGGGGGTGGGTGAGGGGGGAAGAAGGGAAAGAACTGGAAATCAAAGTTTTGAAAACTAATGTTAAAAAAAATTGTTTTTACATGCAACTGAGAAATAAGATATACAGGCACTGGGGTATAGAAATCCATCTTGCGCTACTAGAAAGTTAGGGGGGGAGGAATGGGGGAGGATATAAGAGAGAACAGATTTGGGGAACAGGTATTCAGTAGATTTGCTATTTGGGGCTGGTGGTAGGGGAGAGATGAGGAGAAAATTTGTAACTCAAAATCTTGTTGAAATGAATGATGTAAACTAAAAATAGGGGGAAAATTGTCTTTAATTAGCCTTATATAATGAGTCTAGTGATTTCTTTGTATTTCTTCTGAATCTTTCATATAAAAATTTCCATTGAGGTTACAAATACCTGAAAGTCTTTCAGTTCATGGAATGTCCATTTTTTTCCATTCAGGATTACACTCAATTATGCTGGATAGCATATTGTTGGATACAACCTCAGATCCTTTGCTCTTCAAAATAGAATGCTCTAAAACTCATAGTCTTTTAATATAAAAGTTGCTAGGTCTTGTGAAGTCCTGATTGTTTTTCTACAGTATTTTTTTTGTTGTTGCTTATAATATTTTCTCTTTAACCCTGGAATTTTGAAACTTGACTATGATATTCCTGTAAGTTTTTTTTTTCTTGGTATCTCTTTCAGATGGTGATCAATGGATTCTTTTTCAAAATCAATTTTTTTTTCAAATGAAGTACTTCAAAGTCTCTTCTATTTTTTCTAGTTTTATTATTTCTTAGTGTCTTATAATGTTATTCAATTCCACTTGTCCCATTCTAGTATTCAAGGGATTATTTTCTTCCTTAAGATTTTGTATCTCCTTTACTAACTGATTAAATTTCTTTTCATAATTTTCCTAGATTACTTTCATTTTTTTCTAATTTTTCCTTGTTCTCTCTTATTAGATTTTTGTATTCCTTTTTAAGTTCTTCCAGGATTTGTTTTTTGTACTTTTGACCATTTGACACTAGTCTTTAGGGTATTTTTTCACTTAACTGACTTCCTCTGAATATTAACCCAGATCTTCTTTTGTACCAAAATAACTATCAATGTTTGTATTCTTTTTCCTTTGTTTACTCACTTTTATTTTTAAATTGTTTTATTTATAGCTGTTTAATAGTATTATAATCAAGTTTAAATCCTAACTTGTCAGTTATGTTACCCCAGGCCTCAGATCCTCCTTACTTTTATTTTCTGAATTTTTTCTTGGGACTCAACCATGGAGACTTCTCTCCTCTCCTAAGCCACACTTAGGTCCCCCAACCACACTGTCTTGAAAATGTCCCTGCTCCCTGTGGTACTTACATGTCATGTACTCACTACTCCTCTTCGACTGCCAAGGGTATCATATCTGGTCAGCACTGCTGGGCCTGACTTCCAGAAACAGCAATGACTCTTTCAATTTCCCTCAGTCAGCCTCTGCAGTTCTTTATATGAAAGTTTATGAGGTGAAATTTTCTGAGGCCAAGAATGATCTGAAAGATGAGGTAAAATTTCTTGAGGCCTAATCTGTTTCCCTCAGGACCTGCTGTTTGTTGATTCAGTGGAATCAGCCTGGAAGTGTTTACCACTTCACTCAGATCAAACCTCAGCCCCTGGAGTCTTCTCTGAGGTCTTCTCAAGATGTCCTAGAAGGACACCTGCTTTACTTCTTAATTTTTTTGTTTTTTCTTCTATGTTCATTTTGTGGTGATTTTCCTTCCATCTGTAGAGAAAATCTGGAGAACCTGGAAAATTCTGACCTACTCTGCCATCTTCCCAGAATGCACCTTTCTTTTAAAATAGATGGAAACAAGTTAATTTAGTGCTTATGGAAGATATGCATTGGGGGAGGGTCAGAGAAAGGCAGGCAACTGAAGATCTCTCACACACTTTGGGTTACAACAATCTCAGGTTCTTTCAGTGTTTGAGGGTCAATAGTTAATTCTTCAGTGTGAGTCATGGCTAATATTTTCTGAGATAAATGGTTACTCTGTTCCTCAGCTGACATTTTCTTCATTGAGTCTATCTTGGAGTAAATGGTCAGCTGAAAGGACAAGTCTTCCACTTTCACAAAGTTCTCTTCATCAGACTTTTGACTTAAATGACCAGATCTTATTTCATAATCATTCACAAACACTAGCAATTCAATGTCAAGACTTCCATTCACAGAGCTCTCAGGATTTTCTGAAGCGCATTTTACTTGGATGTTTCTGAGAATGGAGATTTTCACCTCAGCAATGGGTAAATAAAGCTTCAGCTCTTCTTGGAGCCCCTCAGTGGTCATGTCGACTGCAGAGGGATAGGTCACTTAGGGACAGCTCCTTGTCGAAGACATTAAGGTAGCAAGGCATCACAAGAGAATCATTGGGTTCACCTCAATGGTTTCTACTTAAATGGGATACCTTATTTTCCCAAAGCCTTCTCAAAATCTTTTTATAGAACCTAGTCTCATTTGTTCTCCTCTGTTAGCCTGAAGGGACATCTGGATATCCAAAGGCCCTTCTCCAAACTCCTCAGTCTCTTCCTCCTAATTCTCATCTTCCCCACTCCCATAATTTGTTACAGCTTGTGGAAACACTCTGGACAAATTAATGGACAAGAGGAATCTTTCACTCTCTTCATCTTCCTTCTAATCACCTGTCCTTAGGAGACTTACTCATAAATGAGCTTCTTAAGAGAAAAGCATCAGGACCAGATGGATTTACAAGCAACTTCTGACAAACATTTAAAGAGAGGCTAACACAGTATTAAATAAATTATTTAGAATAGGCAAAGAAGGAATCCTGCCAAATTCCTTTTATGAAACAAATATGATACTGATACCTAAACTAAGAAGAGCAAAAACAGAGAAATAAATGTATAGATACTTTCATTAATGAATATTGATGCAAAAATTCTGCATGGAATAAAATACTATCAAGGAGACTGCAGCAATATATCACAAAAATCATACATTGTGGCCAAGTGGGATTTATATCTATAATGCAAGGATGGTTCAGCATAAGGAAAACTATAAACATAATTGATTTTATCAATAATAAAATCAACAAAAATCAAATGATTGTCTAAACAGATGCAGAAAAAGCTTTAACAGTACTCTTTCCTACTAAAAAAAAAAAAGCACTTGAAAGCCTAGGTGTAAATGGATTTTTTTCAATAAAATGATAAAAAGCAGCTACCTAAAACCATCAGCAAACATTATCTGTAATGGGGATAAGCTAGAAGCCTTCCCAATTATATCAGAAGTGAAATAATGATGTCAATTATCCTCAAAATTATTCAATATTTTAGTAGAAATGCTAGAATAGAAATAATAAAAGAAATAGAAATTAAAGAATCAGAATGAATAATGAAGAAATAAAAGTTTCTCTTTTGCAGACAATGTGATAGTATACTTGGAAAATCTCAGTAATTCAAATAAAAATAGTTGAAACAATTAATAATTTTAGCAAAATAGAAGGATATAAAGTAAATTCACACAAATCATTAGGATTTCTATAGAGTACCAACAAAGCTCTACAAGAAGTCATAGTTAGAGATATTTTATTTAAAATAACTGTAGACAATATAAAATGACAGACAGTATTCCTGCCAAGAAGAACTCAGGAACTATAGGAACATAATTATAAAACACCTTTCATACAAATAAAGACAGATTTAAACAATTGGGAAAATATTAATTGCTTGCAGGTGAGTCAAGCTAATATAATAAAATTGACAATTCTACTTAAGCTAATATATTCAATCATTGCCATCCCAATTAAACTACCCAAAATATTTTATTGAGCTAGAAAATAATAACAAAATTCATTTGAAAGAAAAAAGATTTAAGAATATCAAAGGAATTAATAAAAATGTGAAGGAAGGAGATCTAGCAATATCAGATCTTAAACTGTATTATAAGGCAGTAATTATCAAAATTATCTTGTACTGGCTAAGATAAACTGGTAGATTGGTGGAGGAGAGTAGGTATACAATATATGTTAATAAATGATTATAGGAAACATTTCTGATAAAGTAAAGACCTAAGCTTTGGGGATAAGAATCCACCATTTGCTGAAAATTGCTGGGAAAACTGGAAAAGAGTCTGACAGAAAGTAGATATAGATCAATATCTTAGACTATTTATAAAGAAAAGGTCAAAGGACCTGTACATAAAGGTAGATACAGTTTGTAAATCAGAAGAATATATATGTGTGTATGTATATACAGTTTCTCAGGTAAAGGCTTCACTTCCCAAATACATAGAGAACTTTGTCAAATTTGTAACTATGTGAGTCATTTCCCAGTTGATAAATAGTCAAAGGATATGAATAGGCAGTTTTTCAAATAAGAAATCAAAACTACATTTATAAAAGTTATCTAAATTATTATTGATGGAAAAAATGCAAATCAAAACGATTTTGAGGTACCATCTCACACCTGATGGATGGCTACAATGATAGAAGGAGGAAATGACAAATGTTGGCAGAAAAATTGAGACACTGATCCACTGTTGGTGGAACTGTGAACTGATCCAATCATTTTGGAGAACAATCTGGAGCTATGCTAAAGAGTTATAAAACTGTATACAACCTTTGACCCAGCAATATCTCTATTAGGTCTGTTTCCCAAAGAGAACCAAAAAAGAGGAAAAGAACCTATATATTTTAAAATGTTTATAGCAGCTCTCTTTGTGGTGGCAAAGAATTGAAAATAGAGGGGATGCCCATCAATTGGGGAATTCCTGAACAATTGGCATTGGTATTGGTATATATTTGTGACAGAATGTTATTGAGCTATAAGAAATGATAAATGGGTTGATTTTAGGGAAAAAAAAAACATGGAAAGACTTGCATGAAATGATGAAGAGTGAAATTAGAAGAACTAAAAGAAAGTTGTACGCAGTAACAGCAATATTGTTCTAAAACAACTTTGCACAACTAAGTCATTTTGAGCATTATACTCAAATCAGTTACAAAGAAACTTTGAAGAAAGATGCTATCCACATGCAGAGAAAGAACTGACAAATAGAAATGTATATAATAATGTGTTCTTTTAGTTGCCAAATATTCCTTCTTAATCTGTGTGCAGCGTTTGACACTGCTGCTCTCTTCCTGGTTATTCTGTCCTCTCTGAATTATTGTGATACTTCTCCCCTGCAATCTGTATAACTACTGCTGAGTCACCTTTGCATGTTCTTCATCTCTGTCATGCCTCTTAACTGTAGGTGTTCACCCAAAGGCATTTCCTAAGGCCTTTTCCCTTTTTGTTTTATACTGCCTTGCTTGGGGGTCTCCTATGGATTCAGTTTTTCTCTCTGTGGTTGTGACTCATAGATCTATATATTCAAAAATAGTCTGTTTCCTTTGCTAATCTTATATCATGAACTGCCTGTTTAACATTTCAAACTAAATGTCTTGTAGGTTTCTCAAATTCAATATCTAAAAGAGAAATCATTACCTACCTTACCCTTAGATCTTCCCCTGTTTCTGAACCTCTACTTTACTGTTAAAGGTACCATGACCATTTCTTCCTGTTCATCTGGGTTCACAACCTTTATTCTTCACACTCATTCACTCTATATATTCAGTCTGTTGCCATGTTTTATCATATGTGCCTTCCACAAAATCTCTCATGTATTTCCCCTTAACTGCATTCACACAATCATCAATTGAGTTCAAGGTCTCCTCAACTCTGATCAAATTAGTGTAATAGCCTTTTAATTATCCTCTCTGACACAAATCTCATTATTAGCCATCTCATCTTCCATGCAGTTGCCAACATGGTTTACCAGAATTGTAGATCTGAAAATCCCATTTTGGGGGATGAAATATAAAGTTCCCTTTTGGGCATTTTAGGATCTCACAACTGGGCCTTTTACTGGATTTCTAATAAATTCACACTTGACTCTGCTCCATAAATCATATAATCCCGTAATACAAGTCTACTTGCTTTTCCTTGGTTACACTCTACCTCCTGTTTCTCTGCCTTTACATTGATTTTCCCCAGTTTAGAATTTATTCTTTCTTCATCTCCAGCTCTTAACATCCTGAGATTCCTTCAATATTTAGTTCAAATAAAGCCTTCAACAAGAGGCCTTTCTTGGTGCTCCATCCACGTGACCACTCTCCCATTAATACTGATTTCCTTTTATTCTCTATGTATCTTGTACGTATATTATTTACATGTTACCTCACTAATTAATATATGAGCTCTTTAAGGTTGGGGATTTTGTTTTTGTTGTTGTTTTGGTCTTTGTATTTCCGGCACTCATAGTGTTTGGTCATATGGTAAATGTTTAATAAATGTATGTTAATTAATTGATTGGTTGATGACATATGTAGTCAGAGACTAAGTGTTAAGAGTATTTTTTTATTTGTTTTACTGCTATAAGCACTGCCAGCATGATAGTGGATTGGGGATTGAGTGAGCCTCATTAATATGATGGGGTAGTCTGTATGTTAGAGCATGCCAACATAAAAACCTTTTTACAAACAGTTGACAGGCACATAGCCATTTTCAAATGTATTTATTGCTATTTTCAACTTCCTAGTAATCACTTCCTTTTGGTTTTCAATTTCATTTACAGTTTTCATATTGCCATATAATTAATTTTAAATACAATTTGCAAAGATTAATTAACCTAAGATGGTAGTAAAGTTAAATAATTTTGAAAATTATTACTGCAATTTCACTTTTTTGTATTATTCCAAGGAAATCATACAATTCCTCCCTCCTATAAGGAAGAGTACCTAACATAGATTTTGATTTGTCTTAGTCCTCTGAAAATCTTTCCACTCAGGGTAGCTAATAGCTCTGTTTTTCTTTCTTTCTTTCTTTCTTTCTTTCTTTCTTTCTTTCTTTCTTTCTTTCTTTTTTTTTTTTGCTTTGTCTTGTGTTGTTGTGTAGGGGAAGTGAACCTTTCCTTTGTACCTAGATACAATTTTATATTACAGTTATTTATATGAATGTCTTATCTGATTAATTAAACTGTAGGCTTATTAAGGGAAGAAATTAAATATAATTCACCTTTCTAATCCATAGTACCTCACTGAGTGTTCTGTATATAGCAGAAGCTAAATACATATTTGTTCAACTGAAAGGAATCAATTATTTATAAAGTGATAGATTCATTTTTAAAGGGTAGTGTATATAGTAAAGTTGAAATATTTGGTTACCTTAAAAATATCCCTGCAGCATACTTTAGATGCCCAGGATATTGGTGAGTAGACAAGAATGATTCAGGATAAGAGTGTGTGTGTATATATATATATATATATATATATATCTATATATATATATATATCTTATAACTTAATGAACCTCTATGCTACTCCTCATTCCATCAAAATTAATAAAATATATCTTTTTAGTTTTCAAAATTTGTGATCAAGATATCTAATAATTCAATTTTCAAATATAAATTCCATTATCAATAACAAAAACACAGCCAAATTCTTTGAGAGGCTCTGCTCTGTTCTTAGTTTTTGCTATAGCCCAGTGATTTAAGATCTTAACAAGGACTCATAAACCTCCCATGTTGAATTTACTATTTGTTAGTTCTGTTGTATCCTTGCTGTAACTCCAGGTATGGACAGCACACTTGGGCTGCCTTATACCTTTGAAAAATATATCCATCCCACTGACATTACTACCTGCACAGTTTTATGAGTCATCCTCTGGATAGGTTTTGGGTTGTTTCCTGCTACAAAATAAGGGTGACAGAATTTTGAAGTCATTGATTAAAGATAGCTCTTCTTCTCAGAAATCACAGAAATCTGTACTGAATTGCATCAAAAAGAAGTGACAAATGTACTCTTACCACCAACATTTCCATGCTAGAAATGTGTCACATTAAAACAATACTAAAATAAGAAGCTTTATAATACTTCATCCATTGTATATCAAACAAGTATAGTGACATATTCAAATGAATAAAACCTATAAGACTATGTATCCCTAAAATTCAGGTGGTATTTATTAATGGTATATACATGTATACAGAAAAAAGAGTAATTTGTCAATCAGCAAACATTTCTTAAGTACCTATTATGTTCAGTCTACAAAAATTTATTCAGTTCTTACTATATTCTGGGTTTAATGCCAGGTACTACAGATACAGAGACCAAAATAAAGTATTCCCTGTTTTCTAGGGGCTTATGAGAGGAAGAAAAAGAAGAAAAGGGAGGGAGAAAGAGGAAAGCAGGATGGCAGAAAGAGAAGAGAAAGAGGCAAAGAAAAAGGAAGGGAAAATGGGATGAGAAGGAATGAGAGGAGGAGAGAAAACACATATATGTAGCAATACACATGTGTGGTTCCTCTTACAAAATGCATGAATCTTGTGCTTGTCAAATAAGAGTAATCATTATTTCCATCTCACATCTACATAATATTTTGTTGCAACACTAATGAGATACATTCACCCAATTAATATTGTCCAATCTGAATAGTGAGTAGGAAAGATAAAAGATCAGAAATTGAAGGAAATCTCTTTTAAAAAAAAAACTTTTATTTATTTTAGTTTACATCATTCATTTCCACAAGATTTCAAGTTACAAATTTTCTCCCCATCTTACCCCTACCCACCACCCCAAAACAGCCATCCCATTGTATAACCTCTCCCCTAATCTATTCTCTCGTTTGTCCTCCCCCATCACCCCTCTGACTTTCCAGTAGGGCAGGATGGATCTCCCTACCACAGTGCCTGTGTAAGTTCCAGTTGGATGTAGTTTATTATTACTATTATTATTATTATTATTATTATTATTATATATTTAACATTTGATTATAGAACTTTAAATTCTAGATTCTTTCTCTTCCTTCCTCGTCACCCACCCCCACTGGAAGGACAAGCAATCAAATACAGGCTGAACATGTGTAATTACACAGAATCTTTCCACATTGGGCATATTGTGAGAAACTGATTACATGTCCCTTCTTCCTCTCCCACCCCCCCTCCCCCATTCCACTCTCTACCCTGTCCCTGTCCCTGTTCTTCTACAGAAGTGTGCACTTTCATCAACCTTCTCCCCCACTCTAACTTCCCCTCCATCATCCCACCTCTCATCCCCATTCCCCCTACTCTTCTATGTGGCGAGATACCCAGTTTAGAATTTATATTATTCTGAAGGAAATCTCTTAACAGAACAGAAATTGTTACCTAAAGATCCTTTTCTCATGTGAAGCTCCAGAAATCATAAAAACTATAATAAAATGAGTTAGGCTGTCTGTATTATACAGGTGAGACTGAAGCTATATTATAAGGGTTAAGGTTAAGATTCTCCTTTACTGACAGATAAAAGTGATGGAGTGGGGAAAATGAGTTCTCTCCAAGATTATTGAGCAGAAGCTAAAAGATATACATTGAAGCCTGGAACAACATCTGAAGAGTATCACACACTAAAGAAAAAAAAAAGAATAGAAACAAAATAGAGGTGAGAACAATTTCAGGTGAAGGACATCTTGAAGACTAACAAAATTAAAGTAGTAGTGAACTCTTCAGGTTTCAAAAGGGAAAAGAGAAATAAATTTTATTTCTGTCAAAACAAAGGCCAAAATGGTACATTCAAAGCCAGTTCCAGCAAAGATGGAGGATTGAAGAATCATGTTCTAGGGCTGGGACTTTGCATACCTTATAATAATGGAATTTGTATCAAATTGTATATTTTACTGATGTTGCAGTGGTCATCAGCACTATCAAATCCTACAAATTTAGAATGAATGGGAGGAATATCTCTTTTCTGAAAAGCAACATACATATTTTTAAAGGACAGATTTTTTAAAAAATCTCTGATACCTAATGATTCTGCAAATCTTGAAAGACAATGTGATGAAAAGAATACTGGACTTCAAATCAGGAAAGACCTGAGTTCAAATTCTGCCTCTGATACTTACTAGGTATGTAAATAAAACATATAAAACAGTTAGTGGAAAGGGAGTAAATAAGTTTCTAGGGGATATGCATTAGATCAGTAACTGCGTGTGTATGTGTGTGTATGTCTGTGTGTTTGTGTTTCTGTGTCTGTGTCTGTCTGTGTATGTGCACATGTGTGCATGTAAATGGAATTTTCAGGAGAAGTTGATGTTTAGAAAGATGTGCAGAAAACTTAGAGTTTTAGTCTTGTAACCAGGTCACATAACTAGTACATTCAGAAGAGTGCCTGTAATGTTAATTACCTCTTTTTTGTATTGGCAAATAAGCATGTACTTAGCACCTTGTTTCAAGTTAAGCAAAGGTAGCAGGTACTTAGCAATTAGTTATTGATCAAGCCACTATTGGGGAAACAGAAGGTATGAACTCCTGTCTCTTGTTATTGATGTAATAGGAAGTGGTTGGCTAAAACAGGAAGCTATTTCTGTGTGTATATAAGAAAAGTCCCAGAGAGGCACAGTCAGAATTTCTTCTGAAAAGAACCTGGTGGCAGAAGCTGTTCTGATGGGAAGAGAGAGAGTTTCTCCCAGCAGCATCTGGAGCCTGGGCTGCTACTGTTGGACTGAGGACTGAGTCAGAATTTCCTTCAGACAAGAATCATGAAGACTGAAGTTGCTGCTGCCAGGAAGGCTGAAGAGGAAAGCCCCACCTAGACTGGAGGAAATGATTTTGATTTTGAAAACCTGCGAGGAGTGATTTTGATTCCAGGAGCCAGCTGAGATTTCTTCTGGGTCCTAGGGCCAGCTGAACTGCCAGAAGACTGAGGAAGCATGGCTGTGGTGCCAGTATCCTGTCTGTCTGTTTTGATGTTGTTTTGCCAGATTTGTCTGCTGGTGAAGGACAGTGCTGTTGTTGCAGAGGTCCTTGCTGTTGGCTTAGAAGCCCTGAAGAAGGATTTTCTTGTATGTTTACAGAAATCCTGGAAAGGGTCCTACTAATGTTTTCAGGGATCCTGATATGGTTCTATAGGCATAGAGTTAATTGATAAAGACACTGGCAATGAATATTATGGCTTTGTTAAGCTTTGTCTCTCCAGAACAGAGATTGCTGAGAACTTGCTTTGGGTCAAGATGAAAAAAGACCTCTCCTTGGGTATTGAATGCTGTGATGATAACGTGGTTTACTAGTGACCTAGGGGAGGAGGGTTTGTGCATTTTCTGATGATTGTACTTAGTGATTAATGATACTTAGTAATTATTGCTGAATAAGTGCTGATTGAGTCAACTTAGTTGCCCCATGAGTGGAAGATGGACTATTGTACTCTGACATGACTGAATGACTGAGTAAGGAGGCAAACCTCCTTAGGGATACCAGATGTTTGTTCTTTGTTCTAAATATTGTGACCACTTTGGTGAAGACTATGTGGCCATTTTAATGGTAACCTATTTTGAATACTATATTGTGATTTTCTGTGATAAGTTATAATATTGTGAATGCTATACCTTGATTTTCTGTGAATGTTTTGCTTTGATTTGTTGTGGAATAAATAGAGTGTTCACTATACTGTGTAATCAGAACCTTAAAGGCTGTTCACACTAGCATTCTTTTGCAAAGCTGCTTGTGCATTGCATTATAATGACTTGAACCCAGACCTTTTTGTTTTTGAGACTGGCTTTTTATTCTTAATACAATTTCTTTTAACATAGTGTGCTATGAAAATATTCCTGGGAAAAGATTTACTCAGTTGGGCAGGGGAAAGGGAGGAGAATAGGTAGAAGTGAGTGGAGAAAATTTAAGACCAACCAAGATAAAAACAGAAATTGTATGATTACTTGCACTTATAGATCTCCTGATTAGAATGAGAGAATAAGTGATTTATGGAAGCACATCACAAGTTCAACATGTAAGTATAATAGTGGCAATAAGGGACTTCAATTACCTATTCTCTCTATAAAAAACAGAAGACCAAGTATATCTTGGCTTTCCTTGATTAAAATTTAATTCTTCTAACAGTTGAGCAAGCCATAAGGGGAACTTCTATATGATTCTCACCAACAAGGGAGACTTTGCTGAAGTGGAAATGATATGAACATTAGGAAGAAATTAACATTCCATCTGTTTTGTTTAGAAATGTTTTATTGCTGCTTTTTGTTCTTTCCTACATTGCTGTCACTTCTTAATACCACCCTTTCTCCATATTTTGGAGAAACAACCATGTAACAAAGGAGTAGAGTTAACCAGAATAGACATAGTGAACAAATCTGATTATACATTCCACACCAATATACCACAATCTCCTTACTGAGGAGGAAGTCATGCTTGGAATGCTACTCATTTCTACCACCTGCTTTTCTTCAAGACCCAGCTAAAACCTCACCTTCTATAAGAAGCCTTTCCTGATCTACCTTAATACTAGTGCCTTCACTAAGTTTGTTGGTTATCTTCAATGTATCCTATATTTAGCTCATTTGTACTTAGTTGTTTGCATGTTTTCTCCCATTAGACTGACCTCCTTGAAAGCTGTCTTTTGACTTTTTCTTATCAAGGGCTTAGAATAATGTGTAGCACTTAAAAATGCTTATTGACTAACTAAGAATCATGACTGGGTATGGAATGCATTAGAATTCTGGCACTTTTAATGTTGTTGTCTTCAATATTAATAACGAACACTCTATTTTAGAATCCAGGATAGAGAGGCATGTCAGTTACAGTTTGGCATGGAACTTAGTTTGGGGGAACAAGAGATTTCAAAGTTTTCTAAGTATATAGAGGATCCTATGAACCTTGCTAAAACTTAGGTCTGACCATATCACCCTCATCCCATTCAATATATTCCAATGACTCCCCATTACCTCCAGAATAAAATATAAAATCCTGTTTGGTTTTAAAACTCTTTAAAACCTGTACCCTTCCTACCTTTCCAGGCTTCCTTCCATCTTTCTCCCCTTCCACATGTACCAGTAAACTGTCATCCTTGCTGTTCCTCAAATTATACACTTTATGTCCCTTCTCAATTCATTTTCCTGCCTATCCTTCATGTCTGGAATTCCTGCCTTCCTTATTCCCACCTCTTGACTTCCCTGGCTCCCTTCAACCTTCACTAAGAAGCTTTTCCTGGTCGTCCTTAATGTTAGTCTCTTTTCTCTAAAATTACTTCCAATTCATCCTATACATATCTTTATAATGTAGTTTGCTTGTTGCCAATCCTATTATAAAGGAAGCTTTTTTTGAGGACAGGAACAGTTTCTTCATTTGTTTTTTCTCCAGTGATTAGCACAGTGACTGGAAAAAGTAACTACTTAATAAATGTTTGGTGATTGTACTGTGGAACAAAATTATGCAAGAAATGCTAGCTAGGCAAGGAAGGAAAACTCTGAAAATAAAATCCTGGAACTCAGAGAAATAATTAAGTATTCTTACCCTTTGGCCCAAAGATCCTATTTCGGGATATAAAGCACAAGGTGATTGTAGGCAAAAGGAAAGGTCCTGTGTGTACTGAAATATTCAAAGAAACACTTTTTACAGTAGCAAATAGATGGGTGAAAATTTGTACATTATTTGGAGAATTGCTAAACAAACTAGTATATGGATGCAGTAGAATGTTACTGCATTGTTAAAAAAAAAAAACAACAGCAAAGAATATTAACAATTTGGAGAAACATCCATGGTAAATTCAAAATAGTTACTCTCTTGCTTGTTTATGATTTTGTTTTCTTGCATATTAACAGGAAATAAATGAATTAGATTTCCATCCCATAAAAAGCTATTTCTAGAACCATGGCTTTAGTTTTTTGTTTATTTCTCTAATGTGACTAATGAGGTCACAGATATAGCTAAGTAGCCTCTCCAAATTGCACAATTATTTTACAATTCATCGTATATTGATTTACTATTTCTTGCCCTGAAACCTTGAAGAAACAGGTCATTGTATCCACCATTCTGAGTATTCAGAATGCATTGCACCATATCTTGAACTAATCTAAGTTTAAAACAAAAAAAAAAAGGAAACAAAAAACAGAAAAAAAAGACAAAACAACATTTTTGTATTTGACAGTTTATGATAACTATTATTAACATTTCAAATTAGTTCAACGAATATTAAGTAAGTATTATGTCTAGGTCAGCAATATGCTTTTGGTTGAGACTGTGGCCTGAGTTGTATTCTGGGCTCTATTAAAATAGTGTTTAAAAGAGTGTGTCTTTTATCAAATTTCTAACATTCAAAAATAAGCCTATTGAAGGATTTTTTAATTATTTTTATATGATGACTTATTGTTTTATTGGACTTCAATTAATCAACAAAATCTGCTAATGACCTACTATATTCTGGATACTCTTCTAGAGGGAGGGGATTGAAATACAAAAGTAACACATTCCCTGTTTTTTTAGTGGGGAGAGGTAAGGCGTTTGGGGTTAAGTGACTTGTCTAAGGTTATTTAAGTGTCAAGTGTCTGAGACTGGATTTGAACTCAGGTCTTCCTGACTTCAGGTTCTTGATTCACTTTGCCACCTAGCTGCTTCACATTCCCTGTTTTGAAGGAGCTTATACTCTCCTTTGTATGTAAGGACGTGAGGTGGGGTTTGGGGTATATGTAGCATTACATTATTTTCACCTATAAATAAGTACTATGAATACATGAAGTTAACTGCTAATAAATTTGGGGAGATACTACTAAGTGGGAGAAGGGAGAGTGGTGATTAAAATCATGAAAATTCATGTGATGGAGTTGGCACTTGAGCAAAAGCCCTGAAGATAGTGATTTAAGGCCTTTGAAAGGCAAAAGGAAGGCAAGAGGAAAAGAATTCCAGGTAGACTCTTCTGGGGAAAAAGCAGAGAATCAAGAGATCAAATATAATGCTTAGGGAACAGCAGACAGGCCAGTTTGAGTAGAACATTGAAGGCCTGTAGTGGCAGGAGTAAAGCATAATCAGCTTAGAAAGATAAGCAATAGCTAAACAGTAAAGTATTGCAATAGTGCACAAATGACAGTTCCAACATGAAGTCTTTTCTTATCCCCTAAGCTAATAATTTCCTCACTCCAAAAGCTTTTCCTTTATTTATTTGGTAAGCCTTTTGTATGTACTAATTTATCTATATATTGTCTTCCACGATGGAATATAAGCTCTAAGGGAACAAAGATTATATTAGCTTTGTTTTTCTATCTCTAGAGTTAAACGCAATCCATGACACTTAGTAGGACTTAAAACAGGCTTATTGGCTAATTCATTCATTCAAGTGTCAATCAGATGAGGTTATATATTTTTCTAGGAGCAATAGGGAGCAACACAATATGTTTGACCAGGGGAGTGAGGAGGGAAGACCTATGATTTAAAAACAGCAGTTTTATTGTTACGTAGAAGAGAAGAAAGAAAATGGATACAGGTAGATCAGTTCAGAAGTTGTGATGATGTACGAGAGATATAACGAGTACCTTAAATATTATTGTTAGGATATGAGTAGAGAAAAGGTAAAGAATAAGAGAGATGTTGGAGTTAGAAAAAAAAGACATGTCACCTATTTAAATGGGGTTAAGTGGGAGTGAAGAGATGAAGATAACTTTCAGGCTCTAAAAATAAATAACTAGAAGATTGGTGGCACATGAAAAAAAAATTGGTAAATTAGTAGAAAGGGTCATTTTAGGGAAAAAAAATATTATTAACTCCATTTGTGGCATATTAATTTGGAGATGTCTACCAGGTGAAAGTTGTACAAAGATATCTGGACATGTAGAACTAGAGAGAGGTAAGGGCCAGTTAGATAGAGTTGGGAGTCATCTACATAGAAATTATATATGAACCAATGACAATCCTGCCAAGGACACATTTTTAGAGAAAAGAACTAGAAAATAAGGGGTTACCCATCTCTTGGAAACTCAACTGGTTGAACAAATTATGCTATATGAATGTAATTCCAAATGATCATATTGGAGCAGAAATATACATGAAAAAAGCACTAATAAAATCAAACTTTATCTGGGTAATATAGAATTGTATTTAGAAAAAAAGATATATCAGATATATTAGATACAAGATATATATATGTATATTAGATATATATTAGATATAAAAGATACAATAGAAAGAGAAAGACAGAAGGAAAGAAAGGGGGGAAGGTATCTTTTCTCATAATATCGAAAATAATAAGAGCTAACAAAACAATTGTCTTTCTACCAAATATACAACTGTTCCCATCTGTCTGTAACCGTAGATGTTTTTTCTGCATGCAAACCTGAAAATATGTATTGCTTGTCTTCGTACTTTCCATTTTCATATAGGAGCTAGTGGTTGGACTTGTAGATTAGTTAGCATAGGGAGCTTCAAATGAAACATTTTTTGCCCATGCTGGTCAACACCCTGTGTTCAATATACAATTTTAGAGGTTTGATTAGAGCATTGGTAAGTTAAGTTGCCCCATATCACACAGCCAGTATGCATCAGAGGCAGACCTTGAACCCAATTCTCCCTGGCTTCAAAGCTAGTTCTCTTCCAAATACTCCACACTGCTCCACAGAAAATCTTCAGGCATGGGGGGAAAAAAAAAACTATAATTTGACTCTAGAATTAGAAACAAATTATAATTTTCATAACTGGCAGTTAAAGCAAACCCAAATTAGCATTGACTTTGCATTGTTTCGAAAATAATTAAAGTGATATGGAGTGACAAGCAAAATTTTCAGATTTAATAATTACCATCAATATTTGATATGGTTGAGAACTTTTAAAATCATCTAATGGGTATTTCTTGAAAATGCTCAGATTTTACATATAGCATGATGCACAAAGCTCATCTTGACCTTCCCCTCATCTATGGAAAGAATAAAACCTAGTCTTTTTCATACTGATATTCTCAAAGTTCATTTGTACATCAGTTGTTTATAAGTGGAATAGTGTTTCCTCACAACTGCTCCCCCCCCCCCCCGCCCAATGTCAGGCTTTCCAGGTTAGCCCATAAAAACTTCTATGATCCATGTGGTAGCTAAAAATTCTGTATTACAAAAAAAAAATTAAAGAAAACTGTTTAGTAGGAAGAGATTTGAACTTATAGTCAAAATACTTGGGTATATCTCATCTTTTTTTTTTTTGTGGGAGTAATTGCTTGGGCTGTAGCAAACATAACCTCTTTTGACCCTCATTTTTTTCCTTAGAAATAAAATGTAGAGGAAGATTTGATATATTGCTATTTTAGATATCTTGCCAAGAAAGGAATCATTTGAGAATGGGCAAAAATTTACCTTCTCTAAGTACCCCATAGGGCAGCTAGGTAATATAGTGGATAGAGTGCTGAGCCTGGAATTAGGATGACCTCAGTTCAAATCCAGTCTCAGACACTTGCTACCTGTGTGACCTTGAGCAAGTTATTTAACTTTATTACCTCAGTTTCTTCATCTGTAAAATGAACTAGAGAATGAAAGGGAAAAACACTCCAGTATCTTTGACAAGAAAATCCCAAATCCAGTCACAAAGTCAGAAATGACTGACACATTTGAACAATAACAAGTACCCCACATCTGTTTTAGTGTTTTTCTTTTTTCAATTGAGAGAGGTTAGAAATTCTTCTCACCCTCCCACTATGTTTTTACAACCCTGAAAAACATTTAAGCAAGTCTCTTAAATTTTCACTATCTGTACTTGATTTCTTTTTGCCCCTGGGAGTGAGGCATCCCATATATAAAAAATGAGGTATAATGGTTTGAAAATTCTTATTAGGAAAGTTATTATGGTAAAACTTCTTTGGAATAGATCCTTTCTTCCTTCTCACTACCACATACCCACTGCTTTCCTTTGAGAATTCAGGGACAAAATTTCAAGAAAATAAGCTTGTACCTAGGCTTCTTTCTTGACACTATGGGTAGAGAATCAGAAAATTCATGTAAGAAAAACTCAGAAGCTCATTAAAGTGACTTTAAAGTAATGTACACCTAATTATTACTTTAGCTTACAAATTGTATTTTAGCGACACTACATATAGTGAAATGCCACAAAAAGATACCTAGATGCATGACTATAACATGGAAAAAAAAGAAAGACTTCGTTAAAAAAAAATCAGCATACAGACTTTAAGCAAATCAGAATCACAGAACTGAAAGGGATTGTGGAGGTCATTAGAGTATAATTTGAAAGTCATGAATATTAGGCTTTTATTTGATGTGGCATGGGGCTTATATGCTACTTTTGTCTTTGTAACTCCATAATTTACCTCAACAGGCCAGCATGGTGACAGAAACAAAGTATGCTCTAAATTGAGAAATGACTTTTTCCATCTCCCCGAGGGCCTTTTAAGGACATCAGATTGCCGGGAATTATTTTCTCATTCCTTGAATCAATGACTGCTCAGCTCTAATTTTTTTCTCCTTGTATGCTTGTCCTGTCCTGATAACCAAATGAATAGCACAGGAAGGTTAAACTAAGAAGTACCTCAATTATTTTGAAAAAGGGGAACATCTTTCTGCAGCCTAAGTATTTTCTCCATGCGCATTTATCATTCTCCACCAGCATATTCTTTCAAGTCTATTAAGTCTGTCCTTGTTTTTGTTTGTTTGTTTGTTGTTGCTTACCAAGGCTTAAGTTTAGTCCTTGAACTCCCTGGTAGCTGTCTGTATTCCCAGATCCACTCACCCACCTTTTTCTTCCTTTCTGACTCCTTTCTGACCTTTGAGAAAAAACTAGAACCTATTTGACAATATAATCACTATTCATTGGTTGTTGTTCTTTCTGGTCTTTCAACATAACACTTGACCAAGATTTCAAACTTTTGTTTAGGAGATATAATGGGTAGTTTTGTAGGATGTGATTGGAGGAGCATTTGGAAAGTTTCTATCCATTTAGGACTGCTCCAGTTCCTAAGATCCCCACACTAAGGTGTTCCTTTGAGTCATGGCAAAAAAAAAAAAAAGTAGCTGACAGAATGCAAAACTTCCTAGAATAGTTAAGAACTTCAAATTCTAAACGCTTATGGTATAAGTAGGTAAAATGACTGACTCAGAGTCAGGAAGATCTGATTTCAGTTTTAACCTCATATACTTATTTTCTGTATGGCCCTGCACAAATCATTTAAACTCTCAGTCTCCATTTCATTTGTAAAATGGGAATGATAATAATAACACTTAAATCAAGGAGTGTGTTGTTGCTGTTGTTTTTGGACAATTTAAGGAGACAATATATATATATATATATATATATATATATATATACTTCATGAATTTTAAAGAACTAAGCAAATATTATTAATTCATCTGCAGAGAACCATTCTTAAGAAGGTGGAAACTTAGTGGCATACATTTTGACTAGCAAAAGGAAAGGAATGTATTAAATTGCTGGCCATTTCATTAAGGAGCCCTAGGATGGCCAGGAAAGGGCAGCATAGTACCACCATGATACCTACAAGGGCCACGTAATCAAGTTTTTACTGATGAAAGGAGGTCGTACCTACAAGGGCCATATAATCATAGATTTACTGATGAAAGTGGGTCATCTAAGCTCTCATTTTATACATGAGAAAACTGACAACTATAGATGCTAAGTGATTTGCTCAGGATTACTCAGGTAGTAAGTACCAGGGGCAGGATTCAATTCTAGGTCCTTGTATTACATAATCAACATTTTTTTCCACTATACCACTCCAAAAGTTTTATTCTACAGATGAGACTTCATCTTACTTTAGGATTTCAGAGAAGTCATCAATAAGGATATAGGAGACTTAAGCAAGGAAAATATACCCTTTGTTATACAAGGTAAGTGATTGTTCATGATTACTGAATTGTGATATAGTAAGCAAATGAATTTTTGCACTGTGCAAATGATATGAATTACTTTTATGAAACAGATCTTAGTAAATATATATAACAACAATAATATTAGTTGACATTCATATAATGTCTACAATGTGACAGGCACTATGCTGAGTGCTTTAAAAATATTATCTCAATTGATTCTCACAACAATCTTGGGAGGTGGGTGCCGTTATTACCACTATTTTGCATATGAGAAAACTGAAGCAAAAAAGAGGTTAAATGACTTGTCCCATGTCACACAGCCAAATTTGGACTCAGGTTTTTCTGACTATAGGCCTAGAGCTCTACCCACTGTGTCATCTAGCTGTAATTTCATTGACACAGGGTACTATGGATGGGTAAGCTCCCCTCTACCAGATCATATTAACAACTGTTGTGCAACTTACAATCTTAGAGAATTACCTAGATCACCAACAGTTTAATGACTTGTCCAATGTCACACGGTCAATATGTACATGAGACGTAGACTTGAACTCAGGTATGTCATGTCCACTAATTCATTTTGTAAAAGAGTAAGGAATACAAAATCTGGAAAAGGAATGATAAATTAAAAAATCATCTAAGTAGTATATGGAAGATAACCAAAATACATATGTAGATCAGTTTTTCCAGAATAGAACTCATTATGTTTCCTGTCCAAACCCATCCCTTTTCCTTACTTCCCTATTCCTATTGAGTACTCAGATTCTCAGCCTACTAATTATCTGTTATACTTCACTATTCCACATTTCCAATTAGTTGCCAAGGTTTCTGGATTCAACTTGTGCAACATTTCCCACATAGGCTGTATTTTCTCTCTACTAAAATGGCCATACTTTTTTTCTTATCTCTAATGCAATGGACTCTTCAAGGCATATTTCATATCACCAATAAGTTCATATTTTTTAAGCACAATTGTGTCTGTGTTACTCCCTTGTTCAAGAAATTTGGATGGAGGCAAAGTAAAAATGTTGGAGTAAAGGCAGGAACCCCTCTGAAGTCTCCAAAATTGCCCTCAAAACAACTCTAAAATAATGCCTGAAGTCAAACTCAGGAATCTAGGAATTCAAGAAAAGGTTGCAGTGAAACAATATTCTAGTCCAAGATAATTTAGGAGATCAGCAGGTATAGTCTGTCTAACCAGTGTAGTGGTAGGTCCAGCTCAGGGTGTAGATCTTGTGGGGTAATACCAGCAGCAGACCTTAGAATTGTCTAAAACAGCAGCAGCGGCTTTGGGACCTCTCAGCCCACAGACAATAATGGAGTCATAAAAGTGATCAGAAAGAGATTATAAGGGGACCTTTGCTGGCACTGGGTACTGGCTCATGTTCCATTGCTGTAATAGTAATGAAATTTGAAGATCCCTTTGTATTGCTGAGCTGACATCTAGTTTCAAATAAGCCTCTGTTAAAGAAAGAGAAAGTATTAACTCGTGTTGCTGAGGTAACAGGAAGAAGCTGAACAGGGAACCCCTGTTGCTAATGTTCCAGGAAGGGGCCAAACAGGGAGGAACAATACTGTATATAAGGAAAAACCCCAGGTGAGAAAGTCAGAACTTCTTGGGATCAGCATGTGGAGGCAGGGCAGCTGCTGCTGCACTGAAAAATTGAGAAGAATTGAGAACAGGAATGAGAATTGAGAACTGAGACAGAATTTCTTGGAGCAAGCCATGTAGAGGCTGAATAAAATGATTTTGATTTTTTGAATGGAGCTTATGGTGCTGAAGACTTCCAAGGGCCAGCTGGAGCTGCTGAAGAGCTGGTGAGGGCCAGCTGAAACTTCTGCAGAAGACTTCTGAGGGCCAGCCTGGAGCTGCCAGAGGAAGCATGACTGTGATGTCGGTACTTTGTCTGTTTGTGACTTTGTTAAGCCTTGATGTCACAGGAATAGAGACTATGAAGGATTTAAGGTGGACTGGACACTGTGAGTTTCAATGTGGAACAGGAACTGCATGGACAGCTGAACAAGGAGCTGGAAGCCGTCTGCCTTTGAACCCAGATGACAGTTTGGTGAATTCAGGGAGGATCTGCGACCATGGAGAGGGAACCAGGGAATCTGAGTTTGGGTCAGATGAAAAAACCTTTTTGGTTTTTCATCTTTGAGTAAAGATAAAAAAAACCTCTCTGTGGATACTGAGTAGTGACTGATAAAATTGTAACTTACTTGTGACTGAGAGGTGGATGGCCTGTGTATTTTCCACTACCCCTTAAAAGAGTACTGAGTAGTGACTGATGTTTTAACTTAATTGTACCCCATGGGGGAGAAATATTACTGTTGTGTCCTTTAAGGATGAGTGAGTTAAGGATTAAGGAGGCCCTCCTCCTTAAGACTGATTGAATTGAGGACTTAATTAAATGATTGTCTAAATGAATGCATCTTTTTTAAAAGAGAACTATTGAATGATTGAGTAACCAAATGATTGAGTTTATAAATTATTGTACTTTGTTGAAAACTATGTGACCACTTTGGTGAAAATTATGTGTCCATTTTAATGATAAGTAGTTGTGAAGGCTTTTTTTTGATGTTATGTGATAAACTGTAACATTCTGAATGCTGTACCCTGATTTTCTGTGAATGTTTTGCTCTGATTTGTTATTGAATATATAGAGTGTTGACTATACTATGTACTCAGAACCTTGAAAGCTGTTCACACCAGCATTCCCTTGGAAAGCTACTTGTGCATGGCTTTACAATTGCCCTTATACAGTTCTGAGCTGCAGTTCCAGGACAAGGAGGAACATTAAAGCTTGTAACTGTAGGGGACTAGGAATCTGGTCACAATTGCAGAGTAAAGAAGATTGCTTATGGTATCTCACAAGATACCAGCTCTGGTCTCAGTTGCAAGTTGGAAAGGATCACTAGGACTTGTAGGCACAGGAGATCAGGGGACTGAGTCATAGTTCCAAGGGAAGAAAGAGCAATGGCAAATTTAGCAGGAGGGGAGCAGGAGTCCTGTACATAGTTCCAAGGCGTAGAAGAGAATTTATGGTCACTCACATAGGAGGCTCTGGTCTCAACTCCAAAATAGAAAAGAGCATTAGCACTTGAAGAGGGCAGGGGATCTGGTCACATGTCCAGGGTTAAGAGAAGCAGTAGCAATCATGAGTACAGTGGACAAGAACAAAGTGCAGTCCAGGAAGGCAGTGATTATCATACTATATTAGAAGTATGGAAAACTTACAGATCTCCAAACTAGTTTTGAAAACAGTAGCACAAAAACCCTAAAACTTGGTGTAGTGTCTCCTCCACACTGGAAAGAGAGCCCCACTTTTAAATAGAATTAAAAGTTAAAAGGGGTTAGAAAAAAATATACCTTTTTCTCAACAGTACATGGTACCTACATGAATATTGACCACGTATTAGGGCATAAAAACCTCACACTCCAAAGTAGAAAGGCAGAAATGTTAAATGCATACTTTTGAGATCATGATACAATAAAAATTATATGTAATAAAGGTGCATGGAAAGATAGACTAAAAACCAATTGGAAACTAAATAATCTAATACTAAATAAGAGGGGATCAAACAATAAATCATAGAAACAATCCATAACTTCAGCCAAGAAAATGACAATAATGATATAACATACCAAAACTTAAGTGATGCAACAAAAACAGTTCTTAAGGAAAGTTTTATATCTCTCAGTAAATACGTGAATAAAATAGAGAAAGAAGAGATCGATGAAATATGCACACAACTAAAAAAAAGTTAGAAAAAGAACAAATTAAAAATCCCCAATACCAATTTAGAAATACTGAAAACCAAAGGAGAGATTAACAAAATTGAAATTAAGGAAAGTATTGAAATAATAAATAAAACAAGGAACTGTTTTTTATGAAAAAAAAGAAACAATAAAATACATAAACTTTTAGTTAATTTGGTTTAAAAAAAAGGAAAGAAAACCCACTTGCCAGTATCAAAAATGAAAAGGGTGAATTCACCACCAATAAAGAGGGAATTAAAACAATAATTGGGAACTATTTTGCCCAATTGTATGTTAATAAATTTGAAAATCTTAGTGAAATGGATGCATATTTACAAAAAATGTAAATCATTCAAACTAACAGAAGAGGAAATAAAATATTTAAATAATCCCATTTCACAAACATGTAACAATGCTATCACTTTTTTTTAAAGATGATATGATGATAGAGAATCCTAGAGAATCAAATAAAAAACTGACATTATAAAAAACTTTTGTATGCCTGATTGATAAGAACATTGCAGAGAATACTATCAACTAAGGAAATTATAGAAGAGAATGTAACTGAGGACAGAGACAATTTCCATTTCTCCACCCCAATTTTCCTTTATTCCCTTCCCACTGTACTCTAGACTGTACACAAAGTGGTTCATCTTTTCCACCTAAGAACATACAAAGACTAAGGCTCTCTCTCCTTTTTACTGCTCTTTACAGCCTTCTGTCCTAGCAATGACTACCAAGATTCTGTCCTTGGATTATGAGGTATTGTAGTCCTCTCAGATTACTTTAAAGAGAAAAGAAAAAAAAAAACAAAAACAGGAGTCAAAACCTATTTTTAAGCTCCTCTTTCTACCATTTTTGTACTGCTATCTAAAAGAAGATGGAGACAGTAAACCTGTTACCTTGCTGCTACCTGCCCCAAATTGTTTTTTTGTTTTTTTTTTGTTTTTTTTTTTTTACTTTATCTTCCTCAAGGATAAGATTTTGTTATCTGTCAGATATTTCAGGCAAATTTTGCTCTTCATTCAAATCTATCTAGCTTCAAAAGGAGATGAGGGTCTATCTGCCTTTGCCTATTACACATTTAAATTCTTGTGTTATAGAATCCTATTCAAATGCAGTTGTCTGGTCAGATCCCTCCTATTTTCTAGGGGTTGGAACCTGTAATTCTTTTGGGATTCTTTTCTGTTGTATTGATCCTATTTATTTTTTCAAGAAAAAGATTAGTGGCATGCTTGTAAATGTTTAACAATTAGCCCTCCAGAAAAAAACAATACACACTTTTAAATTTAAACAATATAATTATCATTTTTCTCTTTCACTTTTTAAAGTATAGATAGACAACTAAATAATAAATCAAGCCATGATTTGTAGTGATTGCTGGTTTCTGAGATATAAAAATTCACATTCAATATTTATGCTCGATTTTGATGCTATGAGCATCATGTCTTTCCCTGGGATAACCTTATTAACTGAAATTGTAACATCATAGAGACTGATCCAGTTTTGATATTTAACTCCCCATGACTAGAGGGTTGGAAGGTGTTATAAATAACTTCCCTCAAAAACTTCCTTTATAAAAGGGCTCAAATCTTTCCAGCTCAACTATATTTTCTATCAGCTGGTCGGCTTAGTTTGGACTCCATGAATACCATGCCCTGGTGCTGGATACCAGCTTGCAGCCATGTCCGCGACTTTGAGCTTCTCTTTGTGTATTGTCTTTTCTCGTTAGATTGTAAACTCCTTGAGGATAAGGACTTTCTTTTTCTCTGTCTTCCCTCCACTCAGTACAGTGTCTAGAATATGGTAGGTGCTTAATAAATACTTATTGATTACTGATTGTAATTCATATTATTATTGATTCTAGAACTGACTCTACCATATGCTTCAGCAGGATCCATTCATTTTATCATGAATCTATAAAGAAATTACTCTTCTCCAATCAATCTCCTTCAAATTGCCCATAGTCCACAATGTAAATCTCATATCCTTATCTGTCAGTTTGGTTTCTATGTGTAATGTCCCTTTCCTGAGAAAAAGGACAGGATTTAGGAGAATAGATTGACTCTTAATGAGAGGATTTCTTGAGGTTCTCATTTTCTGAAGCTTTTGACTTAGATTTTATTGATTCTTGGAAGTTTATGGATTTTTGTGGTGGGGGCTGCATTTATTACCTGAGTTATTGTCTTGGAGATACAGGACTACCATTATCTCATGAGATTTTTGTTTTCTTCTTTTTTAATGCACTGAATTTTGTCAATTAAAAAAAATCAATTTTAAGGGAGAAAAAGGAGAATATTTAAGAAATATGTGGGAGAGACAGAGATAGAACTTGATAATTTATTGGACATAAGAGATCAAGGAGAAGGAAGAATCATAGATAAAGTCAAGATTCTGAATTTAGAAGATTGTATGTATGGTAGTATCACAAAGAAAATGGATAAAATTGGAAAAAAGAACAGGCTTAGACTGAAAAATAATGAGTTAAAATACCAATGAGATATCCAGGTGGAAATGCCATCTGGGCATCTCTAGCTCTGGAGAATAACCTGTGTTTGAGATGTATAATTAGAGATCATCTTCACAGTAGCAATAGTTCAACCCATGGGAATGAATTGAATTGCTAAGGGAAAGAGTATATACAGAGAAAGGAAAACCAAGAATAGACCATGTGGAGTATGCTCATTTAAAAGTTTGTTAGAGGAATGGATAAGTCACAAAATAGCAAAGAAAATGTTGGTTTTCAGAAGCTCCATAAGGAAAGAAAAAAGGAAAAAGAGAGATAAAACTGATAACAGTAAATAACAGCTTCTCTTAGGTGCTGAACTATATCAGTATCCCAAGAATTCTGAATGAAATATTATAAGAGGTGGAAAGGAGAGAATATAATATTTTATTAATTATGTATGGGGAGGGAGAAGGGAGAATGCTAATGCAAGCTACCAAAACCAGTTTACACATTGAAAAATCATGTGATGAACAAATGGTAAAAGTGTATCATAATTTTGAAAAGAAAAAACATTAAAAACCATTTTAAATGTACAACCATGTTATCAAAGAGATGTAAGTTTAAGCAACTTGGATGTACCACCTCAAAATCATCAAATGGTAAAACTGAATCAAAAAGGAATGAAACTCAGTGGTGGTGGGATTAGAGAAATGGACCCATCCATCCAATTCCAAAGGTGTTGGAACTGCAAAGTTGATGGTTAATTTTGAAAACAATCTAGGTGTATTTAAAACAAGTTATAAAAATATTCATACCTTTTTATCCAACAAATATTTTTAGAATATAACCAGAAAGTGATAAAAAAAAGAGATACTGAGTTATTTATTCAGACTTTTAAAAATATAAAGCAATGTTAAACATACTGAAAAAAACAGATGAAAGACCACCACAAACAGAATGCTTAAGCAGATTTGTGTGTATTAATGTATTTGAATACTATAATGTAATTTAAAATCACAAGTATAAGGGACATAGAAAAATCTGGAAAGACCATCATGAAACAATGAAGGCCAAACAATTATATCATCAAAAGATGTAGAATGCTAACTATAACCATATTAAAAGAAAAATGGCATTAGAATGGATAGACAAAAAAGAATACTGATTATAATTGGGAGGCAATAACTTAAAAATATTTTTGTCATATATTATGTCTGGAAATTAATCAATTGAAGTGTAAATAGTTGCTAGGTGGCTAGGTGGTAAAGTGGATAGCAAACTAGAGTCAGGAAAACCTGAGTTCAAATCTGGCCTCAGACATCTACTAACTATATTACCCTAGGTAAATTAATTAACCTCTATTTGCCTTGTTTTCTTCAATTGTGAAATCTTGAAATGGGGATAATATTAGTATCTATCTTACAGGGTTTTATGCGCATCAAATGAGATAATACTTGAAAAAAGGGCATAGCACAGTGCCTGATGCATAGTATAGGTATAATACAAATGCTCATTCCCTTCTTTTTCCCTAAGCAAGTTTCCTTGCTCATCTTGACATTCTAAATAAAATTGTAAATTGCAGGGTTTGGTATGAGTAAAAGACACCTTCTTTCTCATGGGAATTTAAGAACTGCCTCTGGGCCTATCAGTCCCAAGGCCGCTCTGTGAACTCCTTGGAGACAAGGAGGTGCCAAGACCCACAATGCAGTTGTTGTTCTCAAGGATGTTTTGAAAGAAACCACTAGCTTGTCGGACAGCTGCTGACATCACTGGTTTGGAGTCTCCTCACTGGCCCTCACCCCCTGTGCACAAGGTGGTCACGCATGAATCATGCTTACCTTATAGTAATACAATGCATGCCTGCTTACTGAGTGTGGGGCCATGGTGGAATAAACTACAAGCTGCAAACACCTCCTTTCTCTGGTCTCCTCAATCCCTCCAGAGAGCAACCCAAGGCTAGCCCTTGGGTCTGCAAGGTGGGTGCGGCCACTACAGTAAATAAAACATTTTAACATGTGAAAGGGAAATATATGATAATGTCCCAAGAATCCATATTGAGCAAATTTACATCTCAGAAAGTAAAGTATTTAATGAGAAGTCATATCATATCTGCCATCAGTTGAGAAAATATTTAAACTTAATGCAGAGAAAATTATTTTTAAGAAAATAAAATTTCAAATGAAGAAATGTACAAATTTATCCTCACAAGACAGTTTAGAATTCAGAAAGAAAAAAAAGAGAACCTAATATAAATATACATAATTGATTACTAAAATTTAGAAGGAATATACTATAGCAGCAAAGTGAGACAATGCTATCCAAATGAAAAGTAAAAGTTTCCTCAGTAATGTATTGTACCATGGGGAAGAGATGATAGTGAAAAACTGAGCTTACTAAGTGGGAAAAATCAATGAGGTTCTGTGTATCTGAGTAACTGAACTCAACCATTTCATGGAATCCTTCTTTAAAAAGTTGAAGAACAAAAATATGTCTAATTGTTCATATACAACTTAGTGACTTCATTAACCAATAATGGCATTTGGAAGACCAGACTAAAATAAGAAAGGCTATCTAGATAGATAGCACTGGCAATTATTTTAAGGAGCATTTTTAGAATGTGATCAAATTATCCATGGTGATAAAGAATAGAGAGAGACTGAAGGGAAAGTATATTAATAATCTATGTAAATAGGACTCCAATTTGAGGAACTGTAAGCTTTGTTATTAAGTGTAATCTCTGGGCAGTGTAAGGAGAAAACTATCTTCTGCTACAGAAAAGATTTAGGTTGCAAATAAGGGTGAGTATACTATTTTATTTATTATTTTATGTGAGTCAAAATCTTGCATATTGCATTATATCTATATGGAAATAGAGATGATTTGTAATTTGGGCAGCTGGAATTTATGTGGGAATTGATCAGGCAGATCCAACCATTTCTGACTTAGTTAAAAAAAAAAAGTCAAAAAGATTATATCTGATGAACTTGGAAGTCAAGTAATTTGTCAATTATTACATAACTTAGTAACTATTTGAACCTTGGCTGACTAAACTAGCACTCTTCACTGTCACACTGCCACTATTGTATGAATAATAATAACACTTTGGAATTTGTTTTGTTAAATGAACTGGAATAAATAGATTTACTGAATATAACATACTTAATTCAGATTACTCTGTATTCTAAATTTCTATTCCAGGTTAACTGCCCTGCTAATTGTTCTACCTATGCAACATTCTCCTCTCTACTTCTTTGCTTCTTTGGCCTCCTATAAGACTCAGTTTATGTACCTCCTACAGAAGTACATTTATAATTATTCAGCTACTAGAACTTCCACTTCTTAGGTTCCCTTCCATCTATTATGTATGTACTTTTTTATGTACCTATATCTGTACATGTTGCCTCCCTCACTAGAATGTAAGCTCATTGTGAGAAGGGATTATTTTTGCCATTTTGTATCACTAGTCCCTAACTGGAGACTGTTCCTTTGTGAAGGCTTGGGAATGTGGGGGTTCACTGCATTAATTGTGTGTACCAATTTCGTGGCTGCTGTAATGACTTTGTCTTTCTGGTTCTGGAACTCGGTTTTCTGGTATTTGAATAAAGACTTTGGTTCCACCCTGCATGTGGAGAGTCTGCTACATTTTGTGATTCACAACTATACCAGCATATTCCTAACCACTGTGGGTGTTGTGAATATTGCATTTTTGTTACAATCAGTCACTATGTGTGCTTTCTTCTTCATCATACATGAAGAGAACAACACAACTCAGGTGGTTGGAAGAGATAACTTTTGTATGAGAATTCCCATCATCTTTCACATTTCTTTTATAAAACAAAACAAGAAAACACATCTTCTCAGGGATATTGGCAACATAAATCCTGCAAAATAATGTAAATCAATTTAGAAAATAAAATATATGTAATATAATATAGTAAGGTATTGGAGACAAGTTTTTTTCTGGCAGAGATAAAGTCCTCAGTGCCTATGTACACAAGCTACTGGGAACATTGAATCTAGACACAATTAAATAGATAGTGTTCCTTTCCCCTTGCTCTGCAAGAAAAATCTCATATAAAGCAGGATATGATCTAAGTTGAACTGAGATATGCAGTGGGTAATTTTGATAAAGAAATGGAGGAGCCAGAAGACGGTAAGCAAAGTGTAAAGTCTGGCTTTAAGGAACTCCCTGGAATTAGCCACTGTTGCCATTCCCCCACCACTTCTTCAGCCAGTCTTAGAAGAAAATAGTCAGAGGGCTTGAGGAAAGGTGTATCTGGGGCAGCCTGATTATCGTTGAAACTTCCCTGTGAGAAAATTGATACCAGATGGTCATCTGTCCATTATCCTATCTTTCTCCATCTGGAAGAGTATGTAGCATGTCTGTTTCTTAAATTTTGTTTCCATTAATATTCAGTACTGAATGGTGATCCATGATAAAGCTAAATCAATCTCTTCACAACCTGGCCAGCTCTTACTCTTCCAGTCTTCTTGTATTCAATTCCCTTCATGCACTCTGCAATTGCTATTCCTCACATAAAACACTTCATTTCCAGACTGGGCATTTTCACTTCTCCAGGGTCATATAACTAGTGTCTCAGAAGAGATATAAACCTAGGTTTTTTTTTTTTATTCCAAGTTCAATATTCTGTACATTACATCAGACTGCATGAACAAGGACAAGATACTTTTCTACTGTAAGCCTTATTTTGTTCTTTTGTAATTTAAGGTAAAGGATCTCTTGCCCATGCTTTAATTGATATATGCAACTCCCAAATGAGGAAATTCCATCTACCAAAGCAGACCAATTTATTCTTAGAACTAACACAGTGCCTGGCATGTAGTAGGCACTTTAAAATGTTTATTGAGTGAATATTAGTATTAGAAAATTGCCTAGGGCACTTGGAGGTTAATAAATTGGATCAAGATCACATAAGGAATTTCTGTTAGAGACAAGACTTGAAGCAAGTCTTCCTTATTTCAAGGGCAGCATACTGCCTCAGCCTCATATTACTTTACTATCATACAGAATCCTTTTGAAGATCAAATGAAATCATCCATATGAAGTACCTCATATGACAACTGGGGTACCATATCTTACATATTCCCCTAGAAAAATATATTCCAAATTCAAGTTACTCCTAGGGTTTTCATACACTCAAAATCATTGCCCGTGAGTCCCCACCAGTGGATTTTATTTTATTAGTCAAGTAGAGAATAAAATTCACCCCAAACAAAGGCAAATCATGCAATAGCATAGTAAGAAAGGTAGCAATTGAACATCGTAACACACTCCAGAAACCTGGTGCACACCCTCAGAAATTCACAAACCTTAAGTAGGAAAAGTGGGAGATCATTAGGGATCACCTGTGTAGTGGAAAATATGGGGATATAGGGGTCATATATGACCAGGGTGCATGTGTGAAGAAACACACATATAGGGAAATGTATGGTCTCAATATGCATATTCAGGAGTTCACACATGAGTATGTGTAATCTGGGTATGCATATGGATAGACACATAAATGTCTCCACGGTTTATACATAGAGTGGCAATCCATGCTTCTACTTCTGAAGTCATTATTCTGTTCTTGTTGGGTCTGCTCCCTGATTATTGTTGCTCTTGGCTGGATCTGTTCAGCACTGGAGATCTCAGCTGAGGCATTACCTCTTCCCCATAAAAGAAACAGGTGATGCCATATCTCATTATCTCCTAGAGCACAGAACCCACACCTTAAGTTCAGCTGTTATATAAAGGCAAGGCTTTTACATATCCATACATCAAGCTATGAAAAATTGACTGCATTTCTATAAGAAGCAAGAGGTCTGTCAGCTCCAAGAAACTAGCTTCAGGGATGCTCTTTTATCACACAGAATAACCAGCTGGTTGGAGTGTGCACAAATTAAGTCTGTTGCCTCCTGATAGATCTACTTCTCTGTTCTAAGCTGAAATCTGACTTAGGTTTAGAAAGTCCTTGGAATTTCCATTTAGCCTTTGTACAGATGCCCTTTCCTCCACCCTCCAATCTATTTCTTTTTTAAAAATTATTTTATGTTTGTTTCATGGAATAAAACAAGAATTTCCATAACATAGTATAATAAAAAAGATGATTGCACATTTCAAGTGACTCTGCCAGGGAAACTCTTTAAGAGACTTAGGTGACTGAGACATCACTGTTTCCCTCAGTAGTTGAAGATGCATTGTATCTCACCATGCAAATGAATGAACAGGGCAAGACAAGAACAAAAGCAACAAGAATCTGGAGACCACAGTAAAGGCAACTGCCTTCCCTTTGAAATCCTTTATTCCACCTACCTGGTTTTCACTTGCAAAACTCCAAAACTTTGAGTCATTTTACATATATAAAGTATAGACTTTTAATGTGTCCATATGACCTATGCTTTCTGAGGACCAACACAGCCTGATCTTGATGTTAAGCTTTCTTTTATTTCACCTTGCAACCAAACCATCACCTTCACTATGAACTATTGCTTTCGTCCTTTAGCTTGCCTGACTCACTCTAATATCCTGGTATGACTGATCATTTCAGACATTCTTTGTAATTGATTTTCTTCATGTGTCAAGTGAATCAGATTTAGAATACAATCCTGAGCTGAATCAGATTCCTACCAATTGTAAAATCAACAACCTTCTGTGGCCTTCGAAAGCCTTGCCAAGTTTTCAAAGAAAGTCAACAATATTGGGGACTTTGGATTAATTTGTATCACTTTACTGAGACATGGCTTAGAAATTGCAACAATACATAATTTAGGCTGATTAATATGTGTATGTTCCTGTGTTGTTTATCAACATAAACAACTGGCACTACCATTTTATTCATTCTCATTCTTTAATCTCTGGGAACTCTGATAAATAAAATAATTCACTTGGTTCTATAAATTTCTCTTCTTCCTACAGATCCTTCTAAGGAAGGAAAAGGAAAGTTATAGGCAGAAAGGGCAAGAAAGAAAAAGTGGACAGACATCCATGATATTCTTGGGCCTCAATTTCCTCACTAGCAAAATGAAAGTAGTTGAGTAACAAGATTGCTTCCAATGAATCACGCTTCCCTTTAGCCCTAATGATGCATAATTCTATGATGTCCTCTTGCAGCACGCCCAACAATTTCAATAACCACCTACCCAGGATGATAATCAACCTTCCAGAAAAAAAGTATTCCTTCTGATCGTATCTTTCATCTGAGATTACCTTAGAATGTTATGGATCATGTTAGTGTGAATATTATTAAATTAGTATGATGACCAAGAGACATGAAAAGATTTATTCTTCTCTAAATAGCTTCTGTGGCCTATGTCAGGAAGTCTATTCAATTCATGAAACATTTATTCAGTCTTTCCAATGAAACCTTGCCAACTGTCAGGGTTAAAAAATCCAAACCTACAAAAGTTTCCTTCCTCAGTAAACTTATATTCTCCTGGTTGAGTCAGGCACTCTACATGTATTTTATTAAGTGCATGTTGATAAGTAAAGATGTACTGGGTCCTTGGATAATTCCATTTTTCAGGAGAATGAAGATAAATGCTATAAAAATAATCAGCTAATTTTTAAAGAAAACAACTAGTATTAAAAAACAGAAGGCAAGGTGGAATTAAAAACATTTAGTATTTCTTTTTAATAAGGATATGAACTTAACATGTGATTTCATTGCTAAATGCAATTACCACCCAAGGAAACTGCCTTTAGCAATGTAGGTCAGTATCTTTTCTGAAGCTTACAATCTTAGAGAGTTGCTTGGAGTACTGAGAAGCTAAGTGATTTTCTCAGGGTCATATTACCAATATATATCAAAAACAAAACTTAAAATTAGGTCTTGATGGTTTGTAAAGCCAGGCATAAGCAGCTTTCCAGAGGACTGTTGCTGTGAATAGCTTTCAAGGTTTGATTACATAGTATAGTGAACTCTTTATTTATTCAATAGGAAATCAGAGCAAAACATTCACAGAAATATTCACAATATTACAATTTATCAAAGAAAATCAAAATACAGCATTCACCATGTCACAACTCAACAACTTATCAATAAAATGGCCATATAGTTTTCACCAAAGTGACCACATAGTTTTCAACAAAGTACAATTATTTAGTAACTCAATCATTTAGGAACTCAATCATTCAATCATCCTTAAGGAGGCTTGACTCCTTAAGGGACACAAAAGTACAAAAGTCGAAGTACTCCACCCCTGGGTAGTCCCAATTGCAGATTAGTTTCCAATCATAAACAAAGTACATTGATTTGGTCAGTCACAAAACACAAAGACCCTCCACCCCTACATCACAACTAGGTTATAATATCATAATAGCATTCAATACCCAAGGAGAGATCTTTCCTTCATCTTAACCTGAGGCAAGTTCTCAGCAGTTTCTGTCCTTGGGAAGAAAAAGCTTAACAAAGACACAATAACCAGCATACTCTTCAATTCACTTTCTGTCTGTGAAATCAACCTAGGCTCAACAAGAGTAGAGGCCTTTATCAACAAACAAATCTGATAAAGTAACATCAAAACAGACAGACCAAGTACCAGCAGCACAGTCATGCTTCCTCAGTCTTCAACAGCTCCAGCTGGCCCTTGGAAGTCTTCAAGAGCTCTGGCTGGCCCTCGGAAATCCTCAGCACCAGAAGCTCTGTGCTCAAAATAAAAATCACGTTATCAACATTATTTATTAAATAATTAAAAGGGGGATCAGAAAAGGCTTACTAGGAATTTATCATTCTACTAATTTCCTCAAAGGATAGTTTGAGGATTTGTTTTTATAAATTATAAAATGCTATATAAATATAAAATACTATAATATAGTAAACAAAATGAATTACTAAGAAAATGAATGTATGAAATCATCTTACTGAAGGAAAACACAGGAATAAATCTTTCCTGATCTTTCTTTCTTTCATTGAGGTAACATAGAAGAAGAGAAAATATGTCAACCTCACAGACAGAAAGACCTCAGTTTAAGTCCTGTATCTGATACATATTAGTTATATGTCCATAATTAAGTCACTTAACTTCTCAGTAGCCAGGTTCTTAGTTGTAGGACATATATCAAATTGTTTCAGACAAAGACATTTCTACATGGGTGTTACTCTGTTTTGAAGGGATCACAAATGTGAAATAACAAAAAAAAATTCATTTCTGGGCCTAAATGACACCTAAACTATCCCAATATAAATAGATTCAATATATCAAATCCTTAGTATTAGTATGGGAAGAAAAAACCAACATGAGAGATTTGAACCTTGACTTGGAGAATGAACTGTGATGAAAATTAAGGTAACAAGTAGTGTTATTATAATATTTAAAATTAAAAATATCCATTCAACATTAAGGAACAAAATTTCCTCAGTAAAAAGAAAATGATTTATGAAAATCATGAAAACATTATTGTAGAGATTGAAAATTATATTGAAAAAATTTTACAGTTATTAAGGAGCATGCATGCCCTAACAAAAGAATGGACTTAAAGTTACATTAATGTTATTTTTCCAACACTATGGAAATTTAGTTTTAATGTGTTATTTCATTCCAGATAAGAATGTAGAATTAACTATAGATATAGTTTATATCATAAGATCAAATGACTTCATATCTATTCAAAATTCTTTGCTAACCTTAAATTTCAATATAAATGATATTATTATTATCACTTTGGGCTGGTGACTTCTAAGGAAAGTCATTCTTATAGAACTGAAAAGGCATTCAGTTATAAGCTAACCAAGTATTAACCAACACCAAAATTAGGCAAAACAATCTTTCCAGTGAAGAGTAGGGATAAATTAGAGCAGCAAGCCTTCTTCTTTCCCCAATTAATAGCTCTAATTCTAAGCTTCATTTATATTATACTCCTGAGTCCCTGCAGAATAAGTCGCTATCAGCAGTTAATGGTTGGTTTGCTAGTTAGGCCTATGATGAAGCCCAAGGCGAGACAATAGTTTCAAGAGCTCCATGCTAATTATGTTAATAAATGATTTGGAGGGATTAATGCTATTAAAAACTATGATTAGATTTCATAATAGCCAGAATGTGCATTTAAGTGACAATTGAGATTCTATGTAGTAGAGGAAAGATGGAATAATTCTCATTACCCTTGCACTTTTACTTTTTTTTCCTCTCCACTTTATTGTCACCCCCTTAGAAAGGCAGTTGGGATCTACCCAGTTCCTATTTTCCTAATATCCATAGTTGCTGTTGGCCTACATTCACATAGCCCCTCCTCATGCCAATAAAAACAAATAAATCTAGCCCATATCACTCTCAGATGCTTCAACAAAGCATTTCTATATTAGAAGACTTATTCCTGGGTATGATTAAAAAAATAGAAAAATACAGTCTATTTTCTTTGGGTATCTCACAAAAGGGGATTGTATTTCATAGAAAAATACCAGCATCACTTCAAAATAGTGCTTAGCACATCATAATGGATCCATAAATATAACATAATAAAAGATAGAGGAAGATAAAATATTTAGCACATAAAAACTCAAACTGGCCAAACTTCACATTTCTCTGGGTCTTAGAAGAGTATTTTGTCATCACAATATCATAAGCAGGGTCACAAAGGGCAAGGGGAAATGATCCCAATATCAGTTTAGCATCTTATGTCTCTAGGTCTGTGAATAAATCAAGGACAAGACTAAGAGACAGGAACTCTGGATTCTAAACTCAGCCATGAGGACTTTTTATCAAGTGTTTTGACGATGGCTTTTCCAAGTGCTTAATGGTTCTGGAAAATGGAGGGAAGCTCTCATGTGATATCCTTCATGCATATGTAATGTATCATCCTTTATATACCCCCACACAACCTCTACTTAACTCTGATTAGATTCAGGAACTTTATATTTAAAAAAAAAAAAACTATCTCGACCTGAGTAAGCCAGAAGTTCTCAGTTTCAAGATGAATTGGGACATTTGAGCACAATGCTTTCTGAAACCTAAACTGTTTGATTATGTAGATGAATAGTACAGAGGTCAGATTTCTTTTCGTATATTTTGTAATGGGAAGAAATTGACCTTTATCAATAAGACTAAGGTCCCCATCAATAATATGAAGTTCACTCATGTATACAATGAGGATTTCAATTGTGATACCTAAATTGCTGTCTATTTTTATTTTTTTTATTTTTTTAATTAATTAATTTATTTTCTTGTTTACATCACTCATTTCCACCAGATTTTGAGTTACAAATTTTCTCCCCATTTTTCACCTACCCACCACCCCAAAATAGCCATTCCACTGCATACCTCCTCCCCCAATCTATTCTCTCCTATGTCCTCCCCCATTGCCCCTCTGACTATCCAGGAGGACAAGATGGGTCTCCCTACCCCAGTGACTGTATATCTTAATTCCCTGTTGCATGTAGTTAATAATAATAATAATATGTATACATATATATTTTTAACATTTGATTATAGAACTTTAAATTTTAAATTCTTTCCCTTCCTCCATTGTCACCCACCCCCACTGGAAGGTGAAGTAATTAAATAGAGGCTGTACAGGTGTAATTACACAGAACATCTCCACAGTGGACATATTGTGAGAGACTGACTGTATGTCTCGCCTTCCTAACCCATCCCCACCTTGATCTATTCTCTACCCTGTCCCTGTCCCTTTATAGTAGAGTGTACTTCGAGCAACCATCTCCCCTACCCTAACTTCCGCTCTGTTATCCCATCTCCCATGTCCATCCCCCTACCCTCCTGTGTGGCAAGATACACAGTTTAGAGTTTATGTCATTCCTTCCCTAAGCCATATTCAATGAGAGTAAGGTTGACCCTTTCCCTTTTGCCCTCTTATTCATCCCCTCCATTGTAACAGTTATCCCTATGCTCTTTTATAAGAGATGATTGACCCCATTCTCTCTCTCCCTGTCTCCTCTCATTCTAATCCTCTCCCACCTCAGAATTTCACCTTTTAGAGTATTGTCCCTTCCTATCCAATTGATCTTGTGCCCTCTATGTACTCATATATATATACATACTCAGATATGTGTTCATACACATATATAAACTCTCCTATATAGACATATGTGTATGTATATGTATTTATATATTTGTATTCCCTTCACCTATCCTCATACTGAGAAAAGTTTCATCAGTTACAATTATCACTTTTCCATGTTGGCATGTAAATAGTTCAACTTTGAAAAGTTCCTTATGATTTCTTTTCCATGTTTACCTTCTCATGCTTCTTGTATTTGAGTGTCAAACTTTC
>JAQQSV010001047.1:38909-77519 GCA_028646515.1 Pseudochirops corinnae
GAGAGTTTATATATGTGTATGAACACATATCTGAGTATGTATATATATATGAGTACATAGAGGGCACAAGATCAATTGGATAGGAAGGGACAATACTCTAAAAGGTGAAATTCTGAGGTGGGAGAGGATTAGAATGAGAGGAGACAGGGAGAGAGAGAATGGGGTCAATCATCTCTTATAAAAGAGCATAGGGATAACTGTTACAATGGAGGGGATGAATAAGAGGGCAAAAGGGAAAGGGTCAACCTTACTCTCATTGAATATGGCTTAGGGAAGGAATGACATAAACTCTAAACTGTGTATCTTGCCACACAGGAGGGTAGGGGGATGGACATGGGAGATGGGATAACAGAGCGGAAGTTAGGGTAGGGGAGATGGTTGCTCGAAGTACACTCTACTATAAAGGGACAGGGACAGGGTAGAGAATAGATCAAGGTGGGGATGGGTTAGGAAGGCGAGACATACAGTCAGTCTCTCACAATATGTCCACTGTGGAGATGTTCTGTGTAATTACACCTGTACAGCCTCTATTTAATTACTTCACCTTCCAGTGGGGGTGGGTGACAATGGAGGAAGGGAAAGAATTTAAAATTTAAAGTTCTATAATCAAATGTTAAAAATATATATGTATACATATTATTATTATTATTAACTACATGCAACAGGGAATTAAGATATACAGTCACTGGGGTAGGGAGACCCATCTTGTCCTCCTGGATAGTCAGAGGGGCAATGGGGGAGGACATAGGAGAGAATAGATTGGGGGAGGAGGTATGCAGTGGAATGGCTATTTTGGGGTGGTGGGTAGGTGAAAAATGGGGAGAAAATTTGTAACTCAAAATCTGGTGGAAATGAGTGATGTAAACAAGAAAATAAATTAATTAATTAAAAAAATAAAAAAAATAAAAATAGACAGCAATTTAGGTATCACAATTGAAATCCTCATTGTATACATGAGTGAACTTCATATTATTGATGGGGACCTTAGTCTTATTGATAAAGGTCAATTTCTTCCCATTACAAAATATACGAAAAGAAATCTGACCTCTGTACTATTCATCTACATAATCAAACAGTTTAGGTTTCAGAAAGCATTGTGCTCAAATGTCCCAATTCATCTTGAAACTGAGAACTTCTGGCTTACTCAGGTCGAGATAGTTTTTTTTTTTTTAAATATAAAGTTCCTGAATCTAATCAGAGTTAAGTAGAGGTTGTGTGGGGGTATATAAAGGATGATACATTACATATGCATGAAGGATATCACATGAGAGCTTCCCTCCATTTTCCAGAACCATTAAGCACTTGGAAAAGCCATCGTCAAAACACTTGATAAAAAGTCCTCATGGCTGAGTTTAGAATCCAGAGTTCCTGTCTCTTAGTCTTGTCCTTGATTTATTCACAGACCTAGAGACATAAGATGCTAAACTGATATTGGGATCATTTCCCCTTGCCCTTTGTGACCCTGCTTATGATATTGTGATGACAAAATACTCTTCTAAGACCCAGAGAAATGTGAAGTTTGGCCAGTTTGAGTTTTTATGTGCTAAATATTTTATCTTCCTCTATCTTTTATTATGTTATATTTATGGATCCATTATGATGTGCTAAGCACTATTTTGAAGTGATGCTGGTATTTTTCTATGAAATACAATCCCCTTTTGTGAGATACCCAAAGAAAATAGACTGTATTTTTCTATTTTTTTAATCATACCCAGGAATAAGTCTTCTAATATAGAAATGCTTTGTTGAAGCATCTGAGAGTGATATGGGCTAGATTTATTTGTTTTTATTGGCATGAGGAGGGGCTATGTGAATGTAGGCCAACAGCAACTATGGATATTAGGAAAATAGGAACTGGGTAGATCCCAACTGCCTTTCTAAGGGGGTGACAATAAAGTGGAGAGGAAAAAAAAGTAAAAGTGCAAGGGTAATGAGAATTATTCCATCTTTCCTCTACTACATAGAATCTCAATTGTCACTTAAATGCACATTCTGGCTATTATGAAATCTAATCATAGTTTTTAATAGCATTAATCCCTCCAAATCATTTATTAACATAATTAGCATGGAGCTCTTGAAACTATTGTCTCGCCTTGGGCTTCATCATAGGCCTAACTAGCAAACCAACCATTAACTGCTGATAGCGACTTATTCTGCAGGGACTCAGGAGTATAATATAAATGAAGCTTAGAATTAGAGCTATTAATTGGGGAAAGAAGAAGGCTTGCTGCTCTAATTTATCCCTACTCTTCACTGGAAAGATTGTTTTGCCTAATTTTGGTGTTGGTTAATACTTGGTTAGCTTATAACTGAATGCCTTTTCAGTTCTATAAGAATGACTTTCCTTAGAAGTCACCAGCCCAAAGTGATAATAATAATATCATTTATATTGAAATTTAAGGTTAGCAAAGAATTTTGAATAGATATGAAGTCATTTGATCTTATGATATAAACTATATCTATAGTTAATTCTACATTCTTATCTGGAATGAAATAACACATTAAAACTAAATTTCCATAGTGTTGGAAAAATAACATTAATGTAACTTTAAGTCCATTCTTTTGTTAGGGCATGCATGCTCCTTAATAACTGTAAAATTTTTTCAATATAATTTTCAATCTCTACAATAATGTTTTCATGATTTTCATAAATCATTTTCTTTTTACTGAGGAAATTTTGTTCCTTAATGTTGAATGGATATTTTTAATTTTAAATATTATAATAACACTACTTGTTACCTTAATTTTCATCACAGTTCATTCTCCAAGTCAAGGTTCAAATCTCTCATGTTGGTTTTTTCTTCCCATACTAATACTAAGGATTTGATATATTGAATCTATTTATATTGGGATAGTTTAGGTGTCATTTAGGCCCAGAAATGAATTTTTTTTTGTTATTTCACATTTGTGATCCCTTCAAAACAGAGTAACACCCATGTAGAAATGTCTTTGTCTGAAACAATTTGATATATGTCCTACAACTAAGAACCTGGCTACTGAGAAGTTAAGTGACTTAATTATGGACATATAACTAATATGTATCAGATACAGGACTTAAACTGAGGTCTTTCTGTCTGTGAGGTTGACATATTTTCTCTTCTTCTATGTTACCTCAATGAAAGAAAGAAAGATCAGGAAAGATTTATTCCTGTGTTTTCCTTCAGTAAGATGATTTCATACATTCATTTTCTTAGTAATTCATTTTGTTTACTATATTATAGTATTTTATATTTATATAGCATTTTATAATTTATAAAAACAAATCCTCAAACTATCCTTTGAGGAAATTAGTAGAATGATAAATTCCTAGTAAGCCTTTTCTGATCCCCCTTTTAATTATTTAATAAATAATGTTGATAACGTGATTTTTATTTTGAGCACAGAGCTTCTGGTGCTGAGGATTTCCGAGGGCCAGCCAGAGCTCTTGAAGACTTCCAAGGGCCAGCTGGAGCTGTTGAAGACTGAGGAAGCATGACTGTGCTGCTGGTACTTGGTCTGTCTGTTTTGATGTTACTTTATCAGATTTGTTTGTTGATAAAGGCCTCTACTCTTGTTGAGCCTAGGTTGATTTCACAGACAGAAAGTGAATTGAAGAGTATGCTGGTTATTGTGTCTTTGTTAAGCTTTTTCTTCCCAAGGACAGAAACTGCTGAGAACTTGCCTCAGGTTAAGATGAAGGAAAGATCTCTCCTTGGGTATTGAATGCTATTATGATATTATAACCTAGTTGTGATGTAGGGGTGGAGGGTCTTTGTGTTTTGTGACTGACCAAATCAATGTACTTTGTTTATGATTGGAAACTAATCTGCAATTGGGACTACCCAGGGGTGGAGTACTTCGACTTTTGTACTTTTGTGTCCCTTAAGGAGTCAAGCCTCCTTAAGGATGATTGAATGATTGAGTTCCTAAATGATTGAGTTACTAAATAATTGTACTTTGTTGAAAACTATGTGGTCACTTTGGTGAAAACTATATGGCCATTTTATTGATAAGTTGTTGAGTTGTGACATGGTGAATGCTGTATTTTGATTTTCTTTGATAAATTGTAATATTGTGAATATTTCTGTGAATGTTTTGCTCTGATTTCCTATTGAATAAATAAAGAGTTCACTATACTATGTAATCAAACCTTGAAAGCTATTCACAGCAACAGTCCTCTGGAAAGCTGCTTATGCCTGGCTTTACAAACCATCAAGACCTAATTTTAAGTTTTGTTTTTGATATATATTGGTAATATGACCCTGAGAAAATCACTTAGCTTCTCAGTACTCCAAGCAACTCTCTAAGATTGTAAGCTTCAGAAAAGATACTGACCTACATTGCTAAAGGCAGTTTCCTTGGGTGGTAATTGCATTTAGCAATGAAATCACATGTTAAGTTCATATCCTTATTAAAAAGAAATACTAAATGTTTTTAATTCCACCTTGCCTTCTGTTTTTTAATACTAGTTGTTTTCTTTAAAAATTAGCTGATTATTTTTATAGCATTTATCTTCATTCTCCTGAAAAATGGAATTATCCAAGGACCCAGTACATCTTTACTTATCAACATGCACTTAATAAAATACATGTAGAGTGCCTGACTCAACCAGGAGAATATAAGTTTACTGAGGAAGGAAACTTTTGTAGGTTTGGATTTTTTAACCCTGACAGTTGGCAAGGTTTCATTGGAAAGACTGAATAAATGTTTCATGAATTGAATAGACTTCCTGACATAGGCCACAGAAGCTATTTAGAGAAGAATAAATCTTTTCATGTCTCTTGGTCATCATACTAATTTAATAATATTCACACTAACATGATCCATAACATTCTAAGGTAATCTCAGATGAAAGATACGATCAGAAGGAATACTTTTTTTCTGGAAGGTTGATTATCATCCTGGGTAGGTGGTTATTGAAATTGTTGGGCGTGCTGCAAGAGGACATCATAGAATTATGCATCATTAGGGCTAAAGGGAAGCGTGATTCATTGGAAGCAATCTTGTTACTCAACTACTTTCATTTTGCTAGTGAGGAAATTGAGGCCCAAGAATATCATGGATGTCTGTCCACTTTTTCTTTCTTGCCCTTTCTGCCTATAACTTTCCTTTTCCTTCCTTAGAAGGATCTGTAGGAAGAAGAGAAATTTATAGAACCAAGTGAATTATTTTATTTATCAGAGTTCCCAGAGATTAAAGAATGAGAATGAATAAAATGGTAGTGCCAGTTGTTTATGTTGATAAACAACACAGGAACATACACATATTAATCAGCCTAAATTATGTATTGTTGCAATTTCTAAGCCATGTCTCAGTAAAGTGATACAAATTAATCCAAAGTCCCCAATATTGTTGACTTTCTTTGAAAACTTGGCAAGGCTTTCGAAGGCCACAGAAGGTTGTTGATTTTACAATTGGTAGGAATCTGATTCAGCTCAGGATTGTATTCTAAATCTGATTCACTTGACACATGAAGAAAATCAATTACAAAGAATGTCTGAAATGATCAGTCATACCAGGATATTAGAGTGAGTCAGGCAAGCTAAAGGACGAAAGCAATAGTTCATAGTGAAGGTGATGGTTTGGTTGCAAGGTGAAATAAAAGAAAGCTTAACATCAAGATCAGGCTGTGTTGGTCCTCAGAAAGCATAGGTCATATGGACACATTAAAAGTCTATACTTTATATATGTAAAATGACTCAAAGTTTTGGAGTTTTGCAAGTGAAAACCAGGTAGGTGGAATAAAGGATTTCAAAGGGAAGGCAGTTGCCTTTACTGTGGTCTCCAGATTCTTGTTGCTTTTGTTCTTGTCTTGCCCTGTTCATTCATTTGCATGGTGAGATACAATGCATCTTCAACTACTGAGGGAAACAGTGATGTCTCAGTCACCTAAGTCTCTTAAAGAGTTTCCCTGGCAGAGTCACTTGAAATGTGCAATCATCTTTTTTATTATACTATGTTATGGAAATTCTTGTTTTATTCCATGAAACAAACATAAAATAATTTTTAAAAAAGAAATAGATTGGAGGGTGGAGGAAAGGGCATCTGTACAAAGGCTAAATGGAAATTCCAAGGACTTTCTAAACCTAAGTCAGATTTCAGCTTAGAACAGAGAAGTAGATCTATCAGGAGGCAACAGACTTAATTTGTGCACACTCCAACCAGCTGGTTATTCTGTGTGATAAAAGAGCATCCCTGAAGCTAGTTTCTTGGAGCTGACAGACCTCTTGCTTCTTATAGAAATGCAGTCAATTTTTCATAGCTTGATGTATGGATATGTAAAAGCCTTGCCTTTATATAACAGCTGAACTTAAGGTGTGGGTTCTGTGCTCTAGGAGATAATGAGATATGGCATCACCTGTTTCTTTTATGGGGAAGAGGTAATGCCTCAGCTGAGATCTCCAGTGCTGAACAGATCCAGCCAAGAGCAACAATAATCAGGGAGCAGACCCAACAAGAACAGAATAATGACTTCAGAAGTAGAAGCATGGATTGCCACTCTATGTATAAACCGTGGAGACATTTATGTGTCTATCCATATGCATACCCAGATTACACATACTCATGTGTGAACTCCTGAATATGCATATTGAGACCATACATTTCCCTATATGTGTGTTTCTTCACACATGCACCCTGGTCATATATGACCCCTATATCCCCATATTTTCCACTACACAGGTGATCCCTAATGATCTCCCACTTTTCCTACTTAAGGTTTGTGAATTTCTGAGGGTGTGCACCAGGTTTCTGGAGTGTGTTACGATGTTCAATTGCTACCTTTCTTACTATGCTATTGCATGATTTGCCTTTGTTTGGGGTGAATTTTATTCTCTACTTGACTAATAAAATAAAATCCACTGGTGGGGACTCACGGGCAATGATTTTGAGTGTATGAAAACCCTAGGAGTAACTTGAATTTGGAATATATTTTTCTAGGGGAATATGTAAGATATGGTACCCCAGTTGTCATATGAGGTACTTCATATGGATGATTTCATTTGATCTTCAAAAGGATTCTGTATGATAGTAAAGTAATATGAGGCTGAGGCAGTATGCTGCCCTTGAAATAAGGAAGACTTGCTTCAAGTCTTGTCTCTAACAGAAATTCCTTATGTGATCTTGATCCAATTTATTAACCTCCAAGTGCCCTAGGCAATTTTCTAATACTAATATTCACTCAATAAACATTTTAAAGTGCCTACTACATGCCAGGCACTGTGTTAGTTCTAAGAATAAATTGGTCTGCTTTGGTAGATGGAATTTCCTCATTTGGGAGTTGCATATATCAATTAAAGCATGGGCAAGAGATCCTTTACCTTAAATTACAAAAGAACAAAATAAGGCTTACAGTAGAAAAGTATCTTGTCCTTGTTCATGCAGTCTGATGTAATGTACAGAATATTGAACTTGGAATAAAAAAAAAAAACCTAGGTTTATATCTCTTCTGAGACACTAGTTATATGACCCTGGAGAAGTGAAAATGCCCAGTCTGGAAATGAAGTGTTTTATGTGAGGAATAGCAATTGCAGAGTGCATGAAGGGAATTGAATACAAGAAGACTGGAAGAGTAAGAGCTGGCCAGGTTGTGAAGAGATTGATTTAGCTTTATCATGGATCACCATTCAGTACTGAATATTAATGGAAACAAAATTTAAGAAACAGACATGCTACATACTCTTCCAGATGGAGAAAGATAGGATAATGGACAGATGACCATCTGGTATCAATTTTCTCACAGGGAAGTTTCAACGATAATCAGGCTGCCCCAGATACACCTTTCCTCAAGCCCTCTGACTATTTTCTTCTAAGACTGGCTGAAGAAGTGGTGGGGGAATGGCAACAGTGGCTAATTCCAGGGAGTTCCTTAAAGCCAGACTTTACACTTTGCTTACCGTCTTCTGGCTCCTCCATTTCTTTATCAAAATTACCCACTGCATATCTCAGTTCAACTTAGATCATATCCTGCTTTATATGAGATTTTTCTTGCAGAGCAAGGGGAAAGGAACACTATCTATTTAATTGTGTCTAGATTCAATGTTCCCAGTAGCTTGTGTACATAGGCACTGAGGACTTTATCTCTGCCAGAAAAAAACTTGTCTCCAATACCTTACTATATTATATTACATATATTTTATTTTCTAAATTGATTTACATTATTTTGCAGGATTTATGTTGCCAATATCCCTGAGAAGATGTGTTTTCTTGTTTTGTTTTATAAAAGAAATGTGAAAGATGATGGGAATTCTCATACAAAAGTTATCTCTTCCAACCACCTGAGTTGTGTTGTTCTCTTCATGTATGATGAAGAAGAAAGCACACATAGTGACTGATTGTAACAAAAATGCAATATTCACAACACCCACAGTGGTTAGGAATATGCTGGTATAGTTGTGAATCACAAAATGTAGCAGACTCTCCACATGCAGGGTGGAACCAAAGTCTTTATTCAAATACCAGAAAACCGAGTTCCAGAACCAGAAAGACAAAGTCATTACAGCAGCCACGAAATTGGTACACACAATTAATGCAGTGAACCCCCACATTCCCAAGCCTTCACAAAGGAACAGTCTCCAGTTAGGGACTAGTGATACAAAATGGCAAAAATAATCCCTTCTCACAATGAGCTTACATTCTAGTGAGGGAGGCAACATGTACAGATATAGGTACATAAAAAAGTACATACATAATAGATGGAAGGGAACCTAAGAAGTGGAAGTTCTAGTAGCTGAATAATTATAAATGTACTTCTGTAGGAGGTACATAAACTGAGTCTTATAGGAGGCCAAAGAAGCAAAGAAGTAGAGAGGAGAATGTTGCATAGGTAGAACAATTAGCAGGGCAGTTAACCTGGAATAGAAATTTAGAATACAGAGTAATCTGAATTAAGTATGTTATATTCAGTAAATCTATTTATTCCAGTTCATTTAACAAAACAAATTCCAAAGTGTTATTATTATTCATACAATAGTGGCAGTGTGACAGTGAAGAGTGCTAGTTTAGTCAGCCAAGGTTCAAATAGTTACTAAGTTATGTAATAATTGACAAATTACTTGACTTCCAAGTTCATCAGATATAATCTTTTTGACTTTTTTTTTTTAACTAAGTCAGAAATGGTTGGATCTGCCTGATCAATTCCCACATAAATTCCAGCTGCCCAAATTACAAATCATCTCTATTTCCATATAGATATAATGCAATATGCAAGATTTTGACTCACATAAAATAATAAATAAAATAGTATACTCACCCTTATTTGCAACCTAAATCTTTTCTGTAGCAGAAGATAGTTTTCTCCTTACACTGCCCAGAGATTACACTTAATAACAAAGCTTACAGTTCCTCAAATTGGAGTCCTATTTACATAGATTATTAATATACTTTCCCTTCAGTCTCTCTCTATTCTTTATCACCATGGATAATTTGATCACATTCTAAAAATGCTCCTTAAAATAATTGCCAGTGCTATCTATCTAGATAGCCTTTCTTATTTTAGTCTGGTCTTCCAAATGCCATTATTGGTTAATGAAGTCACTAAGTTGTATATGAACAATTAGACATATTTTTGTTCTTCAACTTTTTAAAGAAGGATTCCATGAAATGGTTGAGTTCAGTTACTCAGATACACAGAACCTCATTGATTTTTCCCACTTAGTAAGCTCAGTTTTTCACTATCATCTCTTCCCCATGGTACAATACATTACTGAGGAAACTTTTACTTTTCATTTGGATAGCATTGTCTCACTTTGCTGCTATAGTATATTCCTTCTAAATTTTAGTAATCAATTATGTATATTTATATTAGGTTCTCTTTTTTTTCTTTCTGAATTCTAAACTGTCTTGTGAGGATAAATTTGTACATTTCTTCATTTGAAATTTTATTTTCTTAAAAATAATTTTCTCTGCATTAAGTTTAAATATTTTCTCAACTGATGGCAGATATGATATGACTTCTCATTAAATACTTTACTTTCTGAGATGTAAATTTGCTCAATATGGATTCTTGGGACATTATCATATATTTCCCTTTCACATGTTAAAATGTTTTATTTACTGTAGTGGCCGCACCCACCTTGCAGACCCAAGGGCTAGCCTTGGGTTGCTCTCTGGAGGGATTGAGGAGACCAGAGAAAGGAGGTGTTTGCAGCTTGTAGTTTATTCCACCATGGCCCCACACTCAGTAAGCAGGCATGCATTGTATTACTATAAGGTAAGCATGATTCATGCGTGACCACCTTGTGCACAGGGGGTGAGGGCCAGTGAGGAGACTCCAAACCAGTGATGTCAGCAGCTGTCCGACAAGCTAGTGGTTTCTTTCAAAACATCCTTGAGAACAACAACTGCATTGTGGGTCTTGGCACCTCCTTGTCTCCAAGGAGTTCACAGAGCGGCCTTGGGACTGATAGGCCCAGAGGCAGTTCTTAAATTCCCATGAGAAAGAAGGTGTCTTTTACTCATACCAAACCCTGCAATTTACAATTTTATTTAGAATGTCAAGATGAGCAAGGAAACTTGCTTAGGGAAAAAGAAGGGAATGAGCATTTGTATTATACCTATACTATGCATCAGGCACTGTGCTATGCCCTTTTTTCAAGTATTATCTCATTTGATGCGCATAAAACCCTGTAAGATAGATACTAATATTATCCCCATTTCAAGATTTCACAATTGAAGAAAACAAGGCAAATAGAGGTTAATTAATTTACCTAGGGTAATATAGTTAGTAGATGTCTGAGGCCAGATTTGAACTCAGGTTTTCCTGACTCTAGTTTGCTATCCACTTTACCACCTAGCCACCTAGCAACTATTTACACTTCAATTGATTAATTTCCAGACATAATATATGACAAAAATATTTTTAAGTTATTGCCTCCCAATTATAATCAGTATTCTTTTTTGTCTATCCATTCTAATGCCATTTTTCTTTTAATATGGTTATAGTTAGCATTCTACATCTTTTGATGATATAATTGTTTGGCCTTCATTGTTTCATGATGGTCTTTCCAGATTTTTCTATGTCCCTTATACTTGTGATTTTAAATTACATTATAGTATTCAAATACATTAATACACACAAATCTGCTTAAGCATTCTGTTTGTGGTGGTCTTTCATCTGTTTTTTTCAGTATGTTTAACATTGCTTTATATTTTTAAAAGTCTGAATAAATAACTCAGTATCTCTTTTTTTTATCACTTTCTGGTTATATTCTAAAAATATTTGTTGGATAAAAAGGTATGAATATTTTTATAACTTGTTTTAAATACACCTAGATTGTTTTCAAAATTAACCATCAACTTTGCAGTTCCAACACCTTTGGAATTGGATGGATGGGTCCATTTCTCTAATCCCACCACCACTGAGTTTCATTCCTTTTTGATTCAGTTTTACCATTTGATGATTTTGAGGTGGTACATCCAAGTTGCTTAAACTTACATCTCTTTGATAACATGGTTGTACATTTAAAATGGTTTTTAATGTTTTTTCTTTTCAAAATTATGATACACTTTTACCATTTGTTCATCACATGATTTTTCAATGTGTAAACTGGTTTTGGTAGCTTGCATTAGCATTCTCCCTTCTCCCTCCCCATACATAATTAATAAAATATTATATTCTCTCCTTTCCACCTCTTATAATATTTCATTCAGAATTCTTGGGATACTGATATAGTTCAGCACCTAAGAGAAGCTGTTATTTACTGTTATCAGTTTTATCTCTCTTTTTCCTTTTTTCTTTCCTTATGGAGCTTCTGAAAACCAACATTTTCTTTGCTATTTTGTGACTTATCCATTCCTCTAACAAACTTTTAAATGAGCATACTCCACATGGTCTATTCTTGGTTTTCCTTTCTCTGTATATACTCTTTCCCTTAGCAATTCAATTCATTCCCATGGGTTGAACTATTGCTACTGTGAAGATGATCTCTAATTATACATCTCAAACACAGGTTATTCTCCAGAGCTAGAGATGCCCAGATGGCATTTCCACCTGGATATCTCATTGGTATTTTAACTCATTATTTTTCAGTCTAAGCCTGTTCTTTTTTCCAATTTTATCCATTTTCTTTGTGATACTACCATACATACAATCTTCTAAATTCAGAATCTTGACTTTATCTATGATTCTTCCTTCTCCTTGATCTCTTATGTCCAATAAATTATCAAGTTCTATCTCTGTCTCTCCCACATATTTCTTAAATATTCTCCTTTTTCTCCCTTAAAATTGATTTTTTTTAATTGACAAAATTCAGTGCATTAAAAAAGAAGAAAACAAAAATCTCATGAGATAATGGTAGTCCTGTATCTCCAAGACAATAACTCAGGTAATAAATGCAGCCCCCACCACAAAAATCCATAAACTTCCAAGAATCAATAAAATCTAAGTCAAAAGCTTCAGAAAATGAGAACCTCAAGAAATCCTCTCATTAAGAGTCAATCTATTCTCCTAAATCCTGTCCTTTTTCTCAGGAAAGGGACATTACACATAGAAACCAAACTGACAGATAAGGATATGAGATTTACATTGTGGACTATGGGCAATTTGAAGGAGATTGATTGGAGAAGAGTAATTTCTTTATAGATTCATGATAAAATGAATGGATCCTGCTGAAGCATATGGTAGAGTCAGTTCTAGAATCAATAATAATATGAATTACAATCAGTAATCAATAAGTATTTATTAAGCACCTACCATATTCTAGACACTGTACTGAGTGGAGGGAAGACAGAGAAAAAGAAAGTCCTTATCCTCAAGGAGTTTACAATCTAACGAGAAAAGACAATACACAAAGAGAAGCTCAAAGTCGCGGACATGGCTGCAAGCTGGTATCCAGCACCAGGGCATGGTATTCATGGAGTCCAAACTAAGCCGACCAGCTGATAGAAAATATAGTTGAGCTGGAAAGATTTGAGCCCTTTTATAAAGGAAGTTTTTGAGGGAAGTTATTTATAACACCTTCCAACCCTCTAGTCATGGGGAGTTAAATATCAAAACTGGATCAGTCTCTATGATGTTACAATTTCAGTTAATAAGGTTATCCCAGGGAAAGACATGATGCTCATAGCATCAAAATCGAGCATAAATATTGAATGTGAATTTTTATATCTCAGAAACCAGCAATCACTACAAATCATGGCTTGATTTATTATTTAGTTGTCTATCTATACTTTAAAAAGTGAAAGAGAAAAATGATAATTATATTGTTTAAATTTAAAAGTGTGTATTGTTTTTTTCTGGAGGGCTAATTGTTAAACATTTACAAGCATGCCACTAATCTTTTTCTTGAAAAAATAAATAGGATCAATACAACAGAAAAGAATCCCAAAAGAATTACAGGTTCCAACCCCTAGAAAATAGGAGGGATCTGACCAGACAACTGCATTTGAATAGGATTCTATAACACAAGAATTTAAATGTGTAATAGGCAAAGGCAGATAGACCCTCATCTCCTTTTGAAGCTAGATAGATTTGAATGAAGAGCAAAATTTGCCTGAAATATCTGACAGATAACAAAATCTTATCCTTGAGGAAGATAAAGTAAAAAAAAAAAAACAAAAAAAAAACAAAAAAACAATTTGGGGCAGGTAGCAGCAAGGTAACAGGTTTACTGTCTCCATCTTCTTTTAGATAGCAGTACAAAAATGGTAGAAAGAGGAGCTTAAAAATAGGTTTTGACTCCTGTTTTTGTTTTTTTTTTTCTTTTCTCTTTAAAGTAATCTGAGAGGACTACAATACCTCATAATCCAAGGACAGAATCTTGGTAGTCATTGCTAGGACAGAAGGCTGTAAAGAGCAGTAAAAAGGAGAGAGAGCCTTAGTCTTTGTATGTTCTTAGGTGGAAAAGATGAACCACTTTGTGTACAGTCTAGAGTACAGTGGGAAGGGAATAAAGGAAAATTGGGGTGGAGAAATGGAAATTGTCTCTGTCCTCAGTTACATTCTCTTCTATAATTTCCTTAGTTGATAGTATTCTCTGCAATGTTCTTATCAATCAGGCATACAAAAGTTTTTTATAATGTCAGTTTTTTATTTGATTCTCTAGGATTCTCTATCATCATATCATCTTTAAAAAAAAGTGATAGCATTGTTACATGTTTGTGAAATGGGATTATTTAAATATTTTATTTCCTCTTCTGTTAGTTTGAATGATTTACATTTTTTGTAAATATGCATCCATTTCACTAAGATTTTCAAATTTATTAACATACAATTGGGCAAAATAGTTCCCAATTATTGTTTTAATTCCCTCTTTATTGGTGGTGAATTCACCCTTTTCATTTTTGATACTGGCAAGTGGGTTTTCTTTCCTTTTTTTTAAACCAAATTAACTAAAAGTTTATGTATTTTATTGTTTCTTTTTTTTCATAAAAAACAGTTCCTTGTTTTATTTATTATTTCAATACTTTCCTTAATTTCAATTTTGTTAATCTCTCCTTTGGTTTTCAGTATTTCTAAATTGGTATTGGGGATTTTTAATTTGTTCTTTTTCTAACTTTTTTTTAGTTGTGTGCATATTTCATCGATCTCTTCTTTCTCTATTTTATTCACGTATTTACTGAGAGATATAAAACTTTCCTTAAGAACTGTTTTTGTTGCATCACTTAAGTTTTGGTATGTTATATCATTATTGTCATTTTCTTGGCTGAAGTTATGGATTGTTTCTATGATTTATTGTTTGATCCCCTCTTATTTAGTATTAGATTATTTAGTTTCCAATTGGTTTTTAGTCTATCTTTCCATGCACCTTTATTACATATAATTTTTATTGTATCATGATCTCAAAAGTATGCATTTAACATTTCTGCCTTTCTACTTTGGAGTGTGAGGTTTTTATGCCCTAATACGTGGTCAATATTCATGTAGGTACCATGTACTGTTGAGAAAAAGGTATATTTTTTTCTAACCCCTTTTAACTTTTAATTCTATTTAAAAGTGGGGCTCTCTTTCCAGTGTGGAGGAGACACTACACCAAGTTTTAGGGTTTTTGTGCTACTGTTTTCAAAACTAGTTTGGAGATCTGTAAGTTTTCCATACTTCTAATATAGTATGATAATCACTGCCTTCCTGGACTGCACTTTGTTCTTGTCCACTGTACTCATGATTGCTACTGCTTCTCTTAACCCTGGACATGTGACCAGATCCCCTGCCCTCTTCAAGTGCTAATGCTCTTTTCTATTTTGGAGTTGAGACCAGAGCCTCCTATGTGAGTGACCATAAATTCTCTTCTACGCCTTGGAACTATGTACAGGACTCCTGCTCCCCTCCTGCTAAATTTGCCATTGCTCTTTCTTCCCTTGGAACTATGACTCAGTCCCCTGATCTCCTGTGCCTACAAGTCCTAGTGATCCTTTCCAACTTGCAACTGAGACCAGAGCTGGTATCTTGTGAGATACCATAAGCAATCTTCTTTACTCTGCAATTGTGACCAGATTCCTAGTCCCCTACAGTTACAAGCTTTAATGTTCCTCCTTGTCCTGGAACTGCAGCTCAGAACTGTATAAGGGCAATTGTAAAGCCATGCACAAGTAGCTTTCCAAGGGAATGCTGGTGTGAACAGCTTTCAAGGTTCTGAGTACATAGTATAGTCAACACTCTATATATTCAATAACAAATCAGAGCAAAACATTCACAGAAAATCAGGGTACAGCATTCAGAATGTTACAGTTTATCACATAACATCAAAAAAAAGCCTTCACAACTACTTATCATTAAAATGGACACATAATTTTCACCAAAGTGGTCACATAGTTTTCAACAAAGTACAATAATTTATAAACTCAATCATTTGGTTACTCAATCATTCAATAGTTCTCTTTTAAAAAAGATGCATTCATTTAGACAATCATTTAATTAAGTCCTCAATTCAATCAGTCTTAAGGAGGAGGGCCTCCTTAATCCTTAACTCACTCATCCTTAAAGGACACAACAGTAATATTTCTCCCCCATGGGGTACAATTAAGTTAAAACATCAGTCACTACTCAGTACTCTTTTAAGGGGTAGTGGAAAATACACAGGCCATCCACCTCTCAGTCACAAGTAAGTTACAATTTTATCAGTCACTACTCAGTATCCACAGAGAGGTTTTTTTTATCTTTACTCAAAGATGAAAAACCAAAAAGGTTTTTTCATCTGACCCAAACTCAGATTCCCTGGTTCCCTCTCCATGGTCGCAGATCCTCCCTGAATTCACCAAACTGTCATCTGGGTTCAAAGGCAGACGGCTTCCAGCTCCTTGTTCAGCTGTCCATGCAGTTCCTGTTCCACATTGAAACTCACAGTGTCCAGTCCACCTTAAATCCTTCATAGTCTCTATTCCTGTGACATCAAGGCTTAACAAAGTCACAAACAGACAAAGTACCGACATCACAGTCATGCTTCCTCTGGCAGCTCCAGGCTGGCCCTCAGAAGTCTTCTGCAGAAGTTTCAGCTGGCCCTCACCAGCTCTTCAGCAGCTCCAGCTGGCCCTTGGAAGTCTTCAGCACCATAAGCTCCATTCAAAAAATCAAAATCATTTTATTCAGCCTCTACATGGCTTGCTCCAAGAAATTCTGTCTCAGTTCTCAATTCTCATTCCTGTTCTCAATTCTTCTCAATTTTTCAGTGCAGCAGCAGCTGCCCTGCCTCCACATGCTGATCCCAAGAAGTTCTGACTTTCTCACCTGGGGTTTTTCCTTATATACAGTATTGTTCCTCCCTGTTTGGCCCCTTCCTGGAACATTAGCAACAGGGGTTCCCTGTTCAGCTTCTTCCTGTTACCTCAGCAACACGAGTTAATACTTTCTCTTTCTTTAACAGAGGCTTATTTGAAACTAGATGTCAGCTCAGCAATACAAAGGGATCTTCAAATTTCATTACTATTACAGCAATGGAACATGAGCCAGTACCCAGTGCCAGCAAAGGTCCCCTTATAATCTCTTTCTGATCACTTTTATGACTCCATTATTGTCTGTGGGCTGAGAGGTCCCAAAGCCGCTGCTGCTGTTTTAGACAATTCTAAGGTCTGCTGCTGGTATTACCCCACAAGATCTACACCCTGAGCTGGACCTACCACTACACTGGTTAGACAGACTATACCTGCTGATCTCCTAAATTATCTTGGACTAGAATATTGTTTCACTGCAACCTTTTCTTGAATTCCTAGATTCCTGAGTTTGACTTCAGGCATTATTTTAGAGTTGTTTTGAGGGCAATTTTGGAGACTTCAGAGGGGTTCCTGCCTTTACTCCAACATTTTTACTTTGCCTCCATCCAAATTTCTTGAACAAGGGAGTAACACAGACACAATTGTGCTTAAAAAATATGAACTTATTGGTGATATGAAATATGCCTTGAAGAGTCCATTGCATTAGAGATAAGAAAAAAAGTATGGCCATTTTAGTAGAGAGAAAATACAGCCTATGTGGGAAATGTTGCACAAGTTGAATCCAGAAACCTTGGCAACTAATTGGAAATGTGGAATAGTGAAGTATAACAGATAATTAGTAGGCTGAGAATCTGAGTACTCAATAGGAATAGGGAAGTAAGGAAAAGGGATGGGTTTGGACAGGAAACATAATGAGTTCTATTCTGGAAAAACTGATCTACATATGTATTTTGGTTATCTTCCATATACTACTTAGATGATTTTTTAATTTATCATTCCTTTTCCAGATTTTGTATTCCTTACTCTTTTACAAAATGAATTAGTGGACATGACATACCTGAGTTCAAGTCTACGTCTCATGTACATATTGACCGTGTGACATTGGACAAGTCATTAAACTGTTGGTGATCTAGGTAATTCTCTAAGATTGTAAGTTGCACAACAGTTGTTAATATGATCTGGTAGAGGGGAGCTTACCCATCCATAGTACCCTGTGTCAATGAAATTACAGCTAGATGACACAGTGGGTAGAGCTCTAGGCCTATAGTCAGAAAAACCTGAGTCCAAATTTGGCTGTGTGACATGGGACAAGTCATTTAACCTCTTTTTTGCTTCAGTTTTCTCATATGCAAAATAGTGGTAATAACGGCACCCACCTCCCAAGATTGTTGTGAGAATCAATTGAGATAATATTTTTAAAGCACTCAGCATAGTGCCTGTCACATTGTAGACATTATATGAATGTCAACTAATATTATTGTTGTTATATATATTTACTAAGATCTGTTTCATAAAAGTAATTCATATCATTTGCACAGTGCAAAAATTCATTTGCTTACTATATCACAATTCAGTAATCATGAACAATCACTTACCTTGTATAACAAAGGGTATATTTTCCTTGCTTAAGTCTCCTATATCCTTATTGATGACTTCTCTGAAATCCTAAAGTAAGATGAAGTCTCATCTGTAGAATAAAACTTTTGGAGTGGTATAGTGGAAAAAAATGTTGATTATGTAATACAAGGACCTAGAATTGAATCCTGCCCCTGGTACTTACTACCTGAGTAATCCTGAGCAAATCACTTAGCATCTATAGTTGTCAGTTTTCTCATGTATAAAATGAGAGCTTAGATGACCCACTTTCATCAGTAAATCTATGATTATATGGCCCTTGTAGGTACGACCTCCTTTCATCAGTAAAAACTTGATTACGTGGCCCTTGTAGGTATCATGGTGGTACTATGCTGCCCTTTCCTGGCCATCCTAGGGCTCCTTAATGAAATGGCCAGCAATTTAATACATTCCTTTCCTTTTGCTAGTCAAAATGTATGCCACTAAGTTTCCACCTTCTTAAGAATGGTTCTCTGCAGATGAATTAATAATATTTGCTTAGTTCTTTAAAATTCATGAAGTATATATATATATATATATATATATATATATATATTGTCTCCTTAAATTGTCCAAAAACAACAGCAACAACACACTCCTTGATTTAAGTGTTATTATTATCATTCCCATTTTACAAATGAAATGGAGACTGAGAGTTTAAATGATTTGTGCAGGGCCATACAGAAAATAAGTATATGAGGTTAAAACTGAAATCAGATCTTCCTGACTCTGAGTCAGTCATTTTACCTACTTATACCATAAGCGTTTAGAATTTGAAGTTCTTAACTATTCTAGGAAGTTTTGCATTCTGTCAGCTACTTTTTTTTTTTTTTGCCATGACTCAAAGGAACACCTTAGTGTGGGGATCTTAGGAACTGGAGCAGTCCTAAATGGATAGAAACTTTCCAAATGCTCCTCCAATCACATCCTACAAAACTACCCATTATATCTCCTAAACAAAAGTTTGAAATCTTGGTCAAGTGTTATGTTGAAAGACCAGAAAGAACAACAACCAATGAATAGTGATTATATTGTCAAATAGGTTCTAGTTTTTTCTCAAAGGTCAGAAAGGAGTCAGAAAGGAAGAAAAAGGTGGGTGAGTGGATCTGGGAATACAGACAGCTACCAGGGAGTTCAAGGACTAAACTTAAGCCTTGGTAAGCAACAACAAACAAACAAACAAAAACAAGGACAGACTTAATAGACTTGAAAGAATATGCTGGTGGAGAATGATAAATGCGCATGGAGAAAATACTTAGGCTGCAGAAAGATGTTCCCCTTTTTCAAAATAATTGAGGTACTTCTTAGTTTAACCTTCCTGTGCTATTCATTTGGTTATCAGGACAGGACAAGCATACAAGGAGAAAAAAATTAGAGCTGAGCAGTCATTGATTCAAGGAATGAGAAAATAATTCCCGGCAATCTGATGTCCTTAAAAGGCCCTCGGGGAGATGGAAAAAGTCATTTCTCAATTTAGAGCATACTTTGTTTCTGTCACCATGCTGGCCTGTTGAGGTAAATTATGGAGTTACAAAGACAAAAGTAGCATATAAGCCCCATGCCACATCAAATAAAAGCCTAATATTCATGACTTTCAAATTATACTCTAATGACCTCCACAATCCCTTTCAGTTCTGTGATTCTGATTTGCTTAAAGTCTGTATGCTGATTTTTTTTTAACGAAGTCTTTCTTTTTTTTCCATGTTATAGTCATGCATCTAGGTATCTTTTTGTGGCATTTCACTATATGTAGTGTCGCTAAAATACAATTTGTAAGCTAAAGTAATAATTAGGTGTACATTACTTTAAAGTCACTTTAATGAGCTTCTGAGTTTTTCTTACATGAATTTTCTGATTCTCTACCCATAGTGTCAAGAAAGAAGCCTAGGTACAAGCTTATTTTCTTGAAATTTTGTCCCTGAATTCTCAAAGGAAAGCAGTGGGTATGTGGTAGTGAGAAGGAAGAAAGGATCTATTCCAAAGAAGTTTTACCATAATAACTTTCCTAATAAGAATTTTCAAACCATTATACCTCATTTTTTATATATGGGATGCCTCACTCCCAGGGGCAAAAAGAAATCAAGTACAGATAGTGAAAATTTAAGAGACTTGCTTAAATGTTTTTCAGGGTTGTAAAAACATAGTGGGAGGGTGAGAAGAATTTCTAACCTCTCTCAATTGAAAAAAGAAAAACACTAAAACAGATGTGGGGTACTTGTTATTGTTCAAATGTGTCAGTCATTTCTGACTTTGTGACTGGATTTGGGATTTTCTTGTCAAAGATACTGGAGTGTTTTTCCCTTTCATTCTCTAGTTCATTTTACAGATGAAGAAACTGAGGTAATAAAGTTAAATAACTTGCTCAAGGTCACACAGGTAGCAAGTGTCTGAGACTGGATTTGAACTGAGGTCATCCTAATTCCAGGCTCAGCACTCTATCCACTATATTACCTAGCTGCCCTATGGGGTACTTAGAGAAGGTAAATTTTTGCCCATTCTCAAATGATTCCTTTCTTGGCAAGATATCTAAAATAGCAATATATCAAATCTTCCTCTACATTTTATTTCTAAGGAAAAAAATGAGGGTCAAAAGAGGTTATGTTTGCTACAGCCCAAGCAATTACTCCCACAAAAAAAAAAAAGATGAGATATACCCAAGTATTTTGACTATAAGTTCAAATCTCTTCCTACTAAACAGTTTTCTTTAATTTTTTTTTTGTAATACAGAATTTTTAGCTACCACATGGATCATAGAAGTTTTTATGGGCTAACCTGGAAAGCCTGACATTGGGCGGGGGGGGGGGGGAGCAGTTGTGAGGAAACACTATTCCACTTATAAACAACTGATGTACAAATGAACTTTGAGAATATCAGTATGAAAAAGACTAGGTTTTATTCTTTCCATAGATGAGGGGAAGGTCAAGATGAGCTTTGTGCATCATGCTATATGTAAAATCTGAGCATTTTCAAGAAATACCCATTAGATGATTTTAAAAGTTCTCAACCATATCAAATATTGATGGTAATTATTAAATCTGAAAATTTTGCTTGTCACTCCATATCACTTTAATTATTTTCGAAACAATGCAAAGTCAATGCTAATTTGGGTTTGCTTTAACTGCCAGTTATGAAAATTATAATTTGTTTCTAATTCTAGAGTCAAATTATAGTTTTTTTTTTCCCCCCATGCCTGAAGATTTTCTGTGGAGCAGTGTGGAGTATTTGGAAGAGAACTAGCTTTGAAGCCAGGGAGAATTGGGTTCAAGGTCTGCCTCTGATGCATACTGGCTGTGTGATATGGGGCAACTTAACTTACCAATGCTCTAATCAAACCTCTAAAATTGTATATTGAACACAGGGTGTTGACCAGCATGGGCAAAAAATGTTTCATTTGAAGCTCCCTATGCTAACTAATCTACAAGTCCAACCACTAGCTCCTATATGAAAATGGAAAGTACGAAGACAAGCAATACATATTTTCAGGTTTGCATGCAGAAAAAACATCTACGGTTACAGACAGATGGGAACAGTTGTATATTTGGTAGAAAGACAATTGTTTTGTTAGCTCTTATTATTTTCGATATTATGAGAAAAGATACCTTCCCCCCTTTCTTTCCTTCTGTCTTTCTCTTTCTATTGTATCTTTTATATCTAATATATATCTAATATACATATATATATCTTGTATCTAATATATCTGATATATCTTTTTTTCTAAATACAATTCTATATTACCCAGATAAAGTTTGATTTTATTAGTGCTTTTTTCATGTATATTTCTGCTCCAATATGATCATTTGGAATTACATTCATATAGCATAATTTGTTCAACCAGTTGAGTTTCCAAGAGATGGGTAACCCCTTATTTTCTAGTTCTTTTCTCTAAAAATGTGTCCTTGGCAGGATTGTCATTGGTTCATATATAATTTCTATGTAGATGACTCCCAACTCTATCTAACTGGCCCTTACCTCTCTCTAGTTCTACATGTCCAGATATCTTTGTACAACTTTCACCTGGTAGACATCTCCAAATTAATATGCCACAAATGGAGTTAATAATATTTTTTTTCCCTAAAATGACCCTTTCTACTAATTTACCAATTTTTTTTTCATGTGCCACCAATCTTCTAGTTATTTATTTTTAGAGCCTGAAAGTTATCTTCATCTCTTCACTCCCACTTAACCCCATTTAAATAGGTGACATGTCTTTTTTTTCTAACTCCAACATCTCTCTTATTCTTTACCTTTTCTCTACTCATATCCTAACAATAATATTTAAGGTACTCGTTATATCTCTCGTACATCATCACAACTTCTGAACTGATCTACCTGTATCCATTTTCTTTCTTCTCTTCTACGTAACAATAAAACTGCTGTTTTTAAATCATAGGTCTTCCCTCCTCACTCCCCTGGTCAAACATATTGTGTTGCTCCCTATTGCTCCTAGAAAAATATATAACCTCATCTGATTGACACTTGAATGAATGAATTAGCCAATAAGCCTGTTTTAAGTCCTACTAAGTGTCATGGATTGCGTTTAACTCTAGAGATAGAAAAACAAAGCTAATATAATCTTTGTTCCCTTAGAGCTTATATTCCATCGTGGAAGACAATATATAGATAAATTAGTACATACAAAAGGCTTACCAAATAAATAAAGGAAAAGCTTTTGGAGTGAGGAAATTATTAGCTTAGGGGATAAGAAAAGACTTCATGTTGGAACTGTCATTTGTGCACTATTGCAATACTTTACTGTTTAGCTATTGCTTATCTTTCTAAGCTGATTATGCTTTACTCCTGCCACTACAGGCCTTCAATGTTCTACTCAAACTGGCCTGTCTGCTGTTCCCTAAGCATTATATTTGATCTCTTGATTCTCTGCTTTTTCCCCAGAAGAGTCTACCTGGAATTCTTTTCCTCTTGCCTTCCTTTTGCCTTTCAAAGGCCTTAAATCACTATCTTCAGGGCTTTTGCTCAAGTGCCAACTCCATCACATGAATTTTCATGATTTTAATCACCACTCTCCCTTCTCCCACTTAGTAGTATCTCCCCAAATTTATTAGCAGTTAACTTCATGTATTCATAGTACTTATTTATAGGTGAAAATAATGTAATGCTACATATACCCCAAACCCCACCTCACGTCCTTACATACAAAGGAGAGTATAAGCTCCTTCAAAACAGGGAATGTGAAGCAGCTAGGTGGCAAAGTGAATCAAGAACCTGAAGTCAGGAAGACCTGAGTTCAAATCCAGTCTCAGACACTTGACACTTAAATAACCTTAGACAAGTCACTTAACCCCAAACGCCTTACCTCTCCCCACTAAAAAAACAGGGAATGTGTTACTTTTGTATTTCAATCCCCTCCCTCTAGAAGAGTATCCAGAATATAGTAGGTCATTAGCAGATTTTGTTGATTAATTGAAGTCCAATAAAACAATAAGTCATCATATAAAAATAATTAAAAAATCCTTCAATAGGCTTATTTTTGAATGTTAGAAATTTGATAAAAGACACACTCTTTTAAACACTATTTTAATAGAGCCCAGAATACAACTCAGGCCACAGTCTCAACCAAAAGCATATTGCTGACCTAGACATAATACTTACTTAATATTCGTTGAACTAATTTGAAATGTTAATAATAGTTATCATAAACTGTCAAATACAAAAATGTTGTTTTGTCTTTTTTTTCTGTTTTTTGTTTCCTTTTTTTTTTTGTTTTAAACTTAGATTAGTTCAAGATATGGTGCAATGCATTCTGAATACTCAGAATGGTGGATACAATGACCTGTTTCTTCAAGGTTTCAGGGCAAGAAATAGTAAATCAATATACGATGAATTGTAAAATAATTGTGCAATTTGGAGAGGCTACTTAGCTATATCTGTGACCTCATTAGTCACATTAGAGAAATAAACAAAAAACTAAAGCCATGGTTCTAGAAATAGCTTTTTATGGGATGGAAATCTAATTCATTTATTTCCTGTTAATATGCAAGAAAACAAAATCATAAACAAGCAAGAGAGTAACTATTTTGAATTTACCATGGATGTTTCTCCAAATTGTTAATATTCTTTGCTGTTGTTTTTTTTTTTTAACAATGCAGTAACATTCTACTGCATCCATATACTAGTTTGTTTAGCAATTCTCCAAATAATGTACAAATTTTCACCCATCTATTTGCTACTGTAAAAAGTGTTTCTTTGAATATTTCAGTACACACAGGACCTTTCCTTTTGCCTACAATCACCTTGTGCTTTATATCCCGAAATAGGATCTTTGGGCCAAAGGGTAAGAATACTTAATTATTTCTCTGAGTTCCAGGATTTTATTTTCAGAGTTTTCCTTCCTTGCCTAGCTAGCATTTCTTGCATAATTTTGTTCCACAGTACAATCACCAAACATTTATTAAGTAGTTACTTTTTCCAGTCACTGTGCTAATCACTGGAGAAAAAACAAATGAAGAAACTGTTCCTGTCCTCAAAAAAAGCTTCCTTTATAATAGGATTGGCAACAAGCAAACTACATTATAAAGATATGTATAGGATGAATTGGAAGTAATTTTAGAGAAAAGAGACTAACATTAAGGACGACCAGGAAAAGCTTCTTAGTGAAGGTTGAAGGGAGCCAGGGAAGTCAAGAGGTGGGAATAAGGAAGGCAGGAATTCCAGACATGAAGGATAGGCAGGAAAATGAATTGAGAAGGGACATAAAGTGTATAATTTGAGGAACAGCAAGGATGACAGTTTACTGGTACATGTGGAAGGGGAGAAAGATGGAAGGAAGCCTGGAAAGGTAGGAAGGGTACAGGTTTTAAAGAGTTTTAAAACCAAACAGGATTTTATATTTTATTCTGGAGGTAATGGGGAGTCATTGGAATATATTGAATGGGATGAGGGTGATATGGTCAGACCTAAGTTTTAGCAAGGTTCATAGGATCCTCTATATACTTAGAAAACTTTGAAATCTCTTGTTCCCCCAAACTAAGTTCCATGCCAAACTGTAACTGACATGCCTCTCTATCCTGGATTCTAAAATAGAGTGTTCGTTATTAATATTGAAGACAACAACATTAAAAGTGCCAGAATTCTAATGCATTCCATACCCAGTCATGATTCTTAGTTAGTCAATAAGCATTTTTAAGTGCTACACATTATTCTAAGCCCTTGATAAGAAAAAGTCAAAAGACAGCTTTCAAGGAGGTCAGTCTAATGGGAGAAAACATGCAAACAACTAAGTACAAATGAGCTAAATATAGGATACATTGAAGATAACCAACAAACTTAGTGAAGGCACTAGTATTAAGGTAGATCAGGAAAGGCTTCTTATAGAAGGTGAGGTTTTAGCTGGGTCTTGAAGAAAAGCAGGTGGTAGAAATGAGTAGCATTCCAAGCATGACTTCCTCCTCAGTAAGGAGATTGTGGTATATTGGTGTGGAATGTATAATCAGATTTGTTCACTATGTCTATTCTGGTTAACTCTACTCCTTTGTTACATGGTTGTTTCTCCAAAATATGGAGAAAGGGTGGTATTAAGAAGTGACAGCAATGTAGGAAAGAACAAAAAGCAGCAATAAAACATTTCTAAACAAAACAGATGGAATGTTAATTTCTTCCTAATGTTCATATCATTTCCACTTCAGCAAAGTCTCCCTTGTTGGTGAGAATCATATAGAAGTTCCCCTTATGGCTTGCTCAACTGTTAGAAGAATTAAATTTTAATCAAGGAAAGCCAAGATATACTTGGTCTTCTGTTTTTTATAGAGAGAATAGGTAATTGAAGTCCCTTATTGCCACTATTATACTTACATGTTGAACTTGTGATGTGCTTCCATAAATCACTTATTCTCTCATTCTAATCAGGAGATCTATAAGTGCAAGTAATCATACAATTTCTGTTTTTATCTTGGTTGGTCTTAAATTTTCTCCACTCACTTCTACCTATTCTCCTCCCTTTCCCCTGCCCAACTGAGTAAATCTTTTCCCAGGAATATTTTCATAGCACACTATGTTAAAAGAAATTGTATTAAGAATAAAAAGCCAGTCTCAAAAACAAAAAGGTCTGGGTTCAAGTCATTATAATGCAATGCACAAGCAGCTTTGCAAAAGAATGCTAGTGTGAACAGCCTTTAAGGTTCTGATTACACAGTATAGTGAACACTCTATTTATTCCACAACAAATCAAAGCAAAACATTCACAGAAAATCAAGGTATAGCATTCACAATATTATAACTTATCACAGAAAATCACAATATAGTATTCAAAATAGGTTACCATTAAAATGGCCACATAGTCTTCACCAAAGTGGTCACAATATTTAGAACAAAGAACAAACATCTGGTATCCCTAAGGAGGTTTGCCTCCTTACTCAGTCATTCAGTCATGTCAGAGTACAATAGTCCATCTTCCACTCATGGGGCAACTAAGTTGACTCAATCAGCACTTATTCAGCAATAATTACTAAGTATCATTAATCACTAAGTACAATCATCAGAAAATGCACAAACCCTCCTCCCCTAGGTCACTAGTAAACCACGTTATCATCACAGCATTCAATACCCAAGGAGAGGTCTTTTTTCATCTTGACCCAAAGCAAGTTCTCAGCAATCTCTGTTCTGGAGAGACAAAGCTTAACAAAGCCATAATATTCATTGCCAGTGTCTTTATCAATTAACTCTATGCCTATAGAACCATATCAGGATCCCTGAAAACATTAGTAGGACCCTTTCCAGGATTTCTGTAAACATACAAGAAAATCCTTCTTCAGGGCTTCTAAGCCAACAGCAAGGACCTCTGCAACAACAGCACTGTCCTTCACCAGCAGACAAATCTGGCAAAACAACATCAAAACAGACAGACAGGATACTGGCACCACAGCCATGCTTCCTCAGTCTTCTGGCAGTTCAGCTGGCCCTAGGACCCAGAAGAAATCTCAGCTGGCTCCTGGAATCAAAATCACTCCTCGCAGGTTTTCAAAATCAAAATCATTTCCTCCAGTCTAGGTGGGGCTTTCCTCTTCAGCCTTCCTGGCAGCAGCAACTTCAGTCTTCATGATTCTTGTCTGAAGGAAATTCTGACTCAGTCCTCAGTCCAACAGTAGCAGCCCAGGCTCCAGATGCTGCTGGGAGAAACTCTCTCTCTTCCCATCAGAACAGCTTCTGCCACCAGGTTCTTTTCAGAAGAAATTCTGACTGTGCCTCTCTGGGACTTTTCTTATATACACACAGAAATAGCTTCCTGTTTTAGCCAACCACTTCCTATTACATCAATAACAAGAGACAGGAGTTCATACCTTCTGTTTCCCCAATAGTGGCTTGATCAATAACTAATTGCTAAGTACCTGCTACCTTTGCTTAACTTGAAACAAGGTGCTAAGTACATGCTTATTTGCCAATACAAAAAAGAGGTAATTAACATTACAGGCACTCTTCTGAATGTACTAGTTATGTGACCTGGTTACAAGACTAAAACTCTAAGTTTTCTGCACATCTTTCTAAACATCAACTTCTCCTGAAAATTCCATTTACATGCACACATGTGCACATACACAGACAGACACAGACACAGAAACACAAACACACAGACATACACACACATACACACGCAGTTACTGATCTAATGCATATCCCCTAGAAACTTATTTACTCCCTTTCCACTAACTGTTTTATATGTTTTATTTACATACCTAGTAAGTATCAGAGGCAGAATTTGAACTCAGGTCTTTCCTGATTTGAAGTCCAGTATTCTTTTCATCACATTGTCTTTCAAGATTTGCAGAATCATTAGGTATCAGAGATTTTTTAAAAAATCTGTCCTTTAAAAATATGTATGTTGCTTTTCAGAAAAGAGATATTCCTCCCATTCATTCTAAATTTGTAGGATTTGATAGTGCTGATGACCACTGCAACATCAGTAAAATATACAATTTGATACAAATTCCATTATTATAAGGTATGCAAAGTCCCAGCCCTAGAACATGATTCTTCAATCCTCCATCTTTGCTGGAACTGGCTTTGAATGTACCATTTTGGCCTTTGTTTTGACAGAAATAAAATTTATTTCTCTTTTCCCTTTTGAAACCTGAAGAGTTCACTACTACTTTAATTTTGTTAGTCTTCAAGATGTCCTTCACCTGAAATTGTTCTCACCTCTATTTTGTTTCTATTCTTTTTTTTTTCTTTAGTGTGTGATACTCTTCAGATGTTGTTCCAGGCTTCAATGTATATCTTTTAGCTTCTGCTCAATAATCTTGGAGAGAACTCATTTTCCCCACTCCATCACTTTTATCTGTCAGTAAAGGAGAATCTTAACCTTAACCCTTATAATATAGCTTCAGTCTCACCTGTATAATACAGACAGCCTAACTCATTTTATTATAGTTTTTATGATTTCTGGAGCTTCACATGAGAAAAGGATCTTTAGGTAACAATTTCTGTTCTGTTAAGAGATTTCCTTCAGAATAATATAAATTCTAAACTGGGTATCTCGCCACATAGAAGAGTAGGGGGAATGGGGATGAGAGGTGGGATGATGGAGGGGAAGTTAGAGTGGGGGAGAAGGTTGATGAAAGTGCACACTTCTGTAGAAGAACAGGGACAGGGACAGGGTAGAGAGTGGAATGGGGGAGGGGGGGTGGGAGAGGAAGAAGGGACATGTAATCAGTTTCTCACAATATGCCCAATGTGGAAAGATTCTGTGTAATTACACATGTTCAGCCTGTATTTGATTGCTTGTCCTTCCAGTGGGGGTGGGTGACGAGGAAGGAAGAGAAAGAATCTAGAATTTAAAGTTCTATAATCAAATGTTAAATATATAATAATAATAATAATAATAATAATAATAGTAATAATAAACTACATCCAACTGGAACTTACACAGGCACTGTGGTAGGGAGATCCATCCTGCCCTACTGGAAAGTCAGAGGGGTGATGGGGGAGGACAAACGAGAGAATAGATTAGGGGAGAGGTTATACAATGGGATGGCTGTTTTGGGGTGGTGGGTAGGGGTAAGATGGGGAGAAAATTTGTAACTTGAAATCTTGTGGAAATGAATGATGTAAACTAAAATAAATAAAAGTTTTTTTTTTAAAAGAGATTTCCTTCAATTTCTGATCTTTTATCTTTCCTACTCACTATTCAGATTGGACAATATTAATTGGGTGAATGTATCTCATTAGTGTTGCAACAAAATATTATGTAGATGTGAGATGGAAATAATGATTACTCTTATTTGACAAGCACAAGATTCATGCATTTTGTAAGAGGAACCACACATGTGTATTGCTACATATATGTGTTTTCTCTCCTCCTCTCATTCCTTCTCATCCCATTTTCCCTTCCTTTTTCTTTGCCTCTTTCTCTTCTCTTTCTGCCATCCTGCTTTCCTCTTTCTCCCTCCCTTTTCTTCTTTTTCTTCCTCTCATAAGCCCCTAGAAAACAGGGAATACTTTATTTTGGTCTCTGTATCTGTAGTACCTGGCATTAAACCCAGAATATAGTAAGAACTGAATAAATTTTTGTAGACTGAACATAATAGGTACTTAAGAAATGTTTGCTGATTGACAAATTACTCTTTTTTCTGTATACATGTATATACCATTAATAAATACCACCTGAATTTTAGGGATACATAGTCTTATAGGTTTTATTCATTTGAATATGTCACTATACTTGTTTGATATACAATGGATGAAGTATTATAAAGCTTCTTATTTTAGTATTGTTTTAATGTGACACATTTCTAGCATGGAAATGTTGGTGGTAAGAGTACATTTGTCACTTCTTTTTGATGCAATTCAGTACAGATTTCTGTGATTTCTGAGAAGAAGAGCTATCTTTAATCAATGACTTCAAAATTCTGTCACCCTTATTTTGTAGCAGGAAACAACCCAAAACCTATCCAGAGGATGACTCATAAAACTGTGCAGGTAGTAATGTCAGTGGGATGGATATATTTTTCAAAGGTATAAGGCAGCCCAAGTGTGCTGTCCATACCTGGAGTTACAGCAAGGATACAACAGAACTAACAAATAGTAAATTCAACATGGGAGGTTTATGAGTCCTTGTTAAGATCTTAAATCACTGGGCTATAGCAAAAACTAAGAACAGAGCAGAGCCTCTCAAAGAATTTGGCTGTGTTTTTGTTATTGATAATGGAATTTATATTTGAAAATTGAATTATTAGATATCTTGATCACAAATTTTGAAAACTAAAAAGATATATTTTATTAATTTTGATGGAATGAGGAGTAGCATAGAGGTTCATTAAGTTATAAGATATATATATATATATAGATATATATATATATATATATATATATACACACACACTCTTATCCTGAATCATTCTTGTCTACTCACCAATATCCTGGGCATCTAAAGTATGCTGCAGGGATATTTTTAAGGTAACCAAATATTTCAACTTTACTATATACACTACCCTTTAAAAATGAATCTATCACTTTATAAATAATTGATTCCTTTCAGTTGAACAAATATGTATTTAGCTTCTGCTATATACAGAACACTCAGTGAGGTACTATGGATTAGAAAGGTGAATTATATTTAATTTCTTCCCTTAATAAGCCTACAGTTTAATTAATCAGATAAGACATTCATATAAATAACTGTAATATAAAATTGTATCTAGGTACAAAGGAAAGGTTCACTTCCCCTACACAACAACACAAGACAAAGCAAAAAAAAAAAAGAAAGAAAGAAAGAAAGAAAGAAAGAAAGAAAGAAAGAAAGAAAGAAAGAAAAACAGAGCTATTAGCTACCCTGAGTGGAAAGATTTTCAGAGGACTAAGACAAATCAAAATCTATGTTAGGTACTCTTCCTTATAGGAGGGAGGAATTGTATGATTTCCTTGGAATAATACAAAAAAGTGAAATTGCAGTAATAATTTTCAAAATTATTTAACTTTACTACCATCTTAGGTTAATTAATCTTTGCAAATTGTATTTAAAATTAATTATATGGCAATATGAAAACTGTAAATGAAATTGAAAACCAAAAGGAAGTGATTACTAGGAAGTTGAAAATAGCAATAAATACATTTGAAAATGGCTATGTGCCTGTCAACTGTTTGTAAAAAGGTTTTTATGTTGGCATGCTCTAACATACAGACTACCCCATCATATTAATGAGGCTCACTCAATCCCCAATCCACTATCATGCTGGCAGTGCTTATAGCAGTAAAACAAATAAAAAAATACTCTTAACACTTAGTCTCTGACTACATATGTCATCAACCAATCAATTAATTAACATACATTTATTAAACATTTACCATATGACCAAACACTATGAGTGCCGGAAATACAAAGACCAAAACAACAACAAAAACAAAATCCCCAACCTTAAAGAGCTCATATATTAATTAGTGAGGTAACATGTAAATAATATACGTACAAGATACATAGAGAATAAAAGGAAATCAGTATTAATGGGAGAGTGGTCACGTGGATGGAGCACCAAGAAAGGCCTCTTGTTGAAGGCTTTATTTGAACTAAATATTGAAGGAATCTCAGGATGTTAAGAGCTGGAGATGAAGAAAGAATAAATTCTAAACTGGGGAAAATCAATGTAAAGGCAGAGAAACAGGAGGTAGAGTGTAACCAAGGAAAAGCAAGTAGACTTGTATTACGGGATTATATGATTTATGGAGCAGAGTCAAGTGTGAATTTATTAGAAATCCAGTAAAAGGCCCAGTTGTGAGATCCTAAAATGCCCAAAAGGGAACTTTATATTTCATCCCCCAAAATGGGATTTTCAGATCTACAATTCTGGTAAACCATGTTGGCAACTGCATGGAAGATGAGATGGCTAATAATGAGATTTGTGTCAGAGAGGATAATTAAAAGGCTATTACACTAATTTGATCAGAGTTGAGGAGACCTTGAACTCAATTGATGATTGTGTGAATGCAGTTAAGGGGAAATACATGAGAGATTTTGTGGAAGGCACATATGATAAAACATGGCAACAGACTGAATATATAGAGTGAATGAGTGTGAAGAATAAAGGTTGTGAACCCAGATGAACAGGAAGAAATGGTCATGGTACCTTTAACAGTAAAGTAGAGGTTCAGAAACAGGGGAAGATCTAAGGGTAAGGTAGGTAATGATTTCTCTTTTAGATATTGAATTTGAGAAACCTACAAGACATTTAGTTTGAAATGTTAAACAGGCAGTTCATGATATAAGATTAGCAAAGGAAACAGACTATTTTTGAATATATAGATCTATGAGTCACAACCACAGAGAGAAAAACTGAATCCATAGGAGACCCCCAAGCAAGGCAGTATAAAACAAAAAGGGAAAAGGCCTTAGGAAATGCCTTTGGGTGAACACCTACAGTTAAGAGGCATGACAGAGATGAAGAACATGCAAAGGTGACTCAGCAGTAGTTATACAGATTGCAGGGGAGAAGTATCACAATAATTCAGAGAGGACAGAATAACCAGGAAGAGAGCAGCAGTGTCAAACGCTGCACACAGATTAAGAAGGAATATTTGGCAACTAAAAGAACACATTATTATATACATTTCTATTTGTCAGTTCTTTCTCTGCATGTGGATAGCATCTTTCTTCAAAGTTTCTTTGTAACTGATTTGAGTATAATGCTCAAAATGACTTAGTTGTGCAAAGTTGTTTTAGAACAATATTGCTGTTACTGCGTACAACTTTCTTTTAGTTCTTCTAATTTCACTCTTCATCATTTCATGCAAGTCTTTCCATGTTTTTTTTTTCCCTAAAATCAACCCATTTATCATTTCTTATAGCTCAATAACATTCTGTCACAAATATATACCAATACCAATGCCAATTGTTCAGGAATTCCCCAATTGATGGGCATCCCCTCTATTTTCAATTCTTTGCCACCACAAAGAGAGCTGCTATAAACATTTTAAAATATATAGGTTCTTTTCCTCTTTTTTGGTTCTCTTTGGGAAACAGACCTAATAGAGATATTGCTGGGTCAAAGGTTGTATACAGTTTTATAACTCTTTAGCATAGCTCCAGATTGTTCTCCAAAATGATTGGATCAGTTCACAGTTCCACCAACAGTGGATCAGTGTCTCAATTTTTCTGCCAACATTTGTCATTTCCTCCTTCTATCATTGTAGCCATCCATCAGGTGTGAGATGGTACCTCAAAATCGTTTTGATTTGCATTTTTTCCATCAATAATAATTTAGATAACTTTTATAAATGTAGTTTTGATTTCTTATTTGAAAAACTGCCTATTCATATCCTTTGACTATTTATCAACTGGGAAATGACTCACATAGTTACAAATTTGACAAAGTTCTCTATGTATTTGGGAAGTGAAGCCTTTACCTGAGAAACTGTATATACATACACACATATATATTCTTCTGATTTACAAACTGTATCTACCTTTATGTACAGGTCCTTTGACCTTTTCTTTATAAATAGTCTAAGATATTGATCTATATCTACTTTCTGTCAGACTCTTTTCCAGTTTTCCCAGCAATTTTCAGCAAATGGTGGATTCTTATCCCCAAAGCTTAGGTCTTTACTTTATCAGAAATGTTTCCTATAATCATTTATTAACATATATTGTATACCTACTCTCCTCCACCAATCTACCAGTTTATCTTAGCCAGTACAAGATAATTTTGATAATTACTGCCTTATAATACAGTTTAAGATCTGATATTGCTAGATCTCCTTCCTTCACATTTTTATTAATTCCTTTGATATTCTTAAATCTTTTTTCTTTCAAATGAATTTTGTTATTATTTTCTAGCTCAATAAAATATTTTGGGTAGTTTAATTGGGATGGCAATGATTGAATATATTAGCTTAAGTAGAATTGTCAATTTTATTATATTAGCTTGACTCACCTGCAAGCAATTAATATTTTCCCAATTGTTTAAATCTGTCTTTATTTGTATGAAAGGTGTTTTATAATTATGTTCCTATAGTTCCTGAGTTCTTCTTGGCAGGAATACTGTCTGTCATTTTATATTGTCTACAGTTATTTTAAATAAAATATCTCTAACTATGACTTCTTGTAGAGCTTTGTTGGTACTCTATAGAAATCCTAATGATTTGTGTGAATTTACTTTATATCCTTCTATTTTGCTAAAATTATTAATTGTTTCAACTATTTTTATTTGAATTACTGAGATTTTCCAAGTATACTATCACATTGTCTGCAAAAGAGAAACTTTTATTTCTTCATTATTCATTCTGATTCTTTAATTTCTATTTCTTTTATTATTTCTATTCTAGCATTTCTACTAAAATATTGAATAATTTTGAGGATAATTGACATCATTATTTCACTTCTGATATAATTGGGAAGGCTTCTAGCTTATCCCCATTACAGATAATGTTTGCTGATGGTTTTAGGTAGCTGCTTTTTATCATTTTATTGAAAAAAATCCATTTACACCTAGGCTTTCAAGTGCTTTTTTTTTTTTAGTAGGAAAGAGTACTGTTAAAGCTTTTTCTGCATCTGTTTAGACAATCATTTGATTTTTGTTGATTTTATTATTGATAAAATCAATTATGTTTATAGTTTTCCTTATGCTGAACCATCCTTGCATTATAGATATAAATCCCACTTGGCCACAATGTATGATTTTTGTGATATATTGCTGCAGTCTCCTTGATAGTATTTTATTCCATGCAGAATTTTTGCATCAATATTCATTAATGAAAGTATCTATACATTTATTTCTCTGTTTTTGCTCTTCTTAGTTTAGGTATCAGTATCATATTTGTTTCATAAAAGGAATTTGGCAGGATTCCTTCTTTGCCTATTCTAAATAATTTATTTAATACTGTGTTAGCCTCTCTTTAAATGTTTGTCAGAAGTTGCTTGTAAATCCATCTGGTCCTGATGCTTTTCTCTTAAGAAGCTCATTTATGAGTAAGTCTCCTAAGGACAGGTGATTAGAAGGAAGATGAAGAGAGTGAAAGATTCCTCTTGTCCATTAATTTGTCCAGAGTGTTTCCACAAGCTGTAACAAATTATGGGAGTGGGGAAGATGAGAATTAGGAGGAAGAGACTGAGGAGTTTGGAGAAGGGCCTTTGGATATCCAGATGTCCCTTCAGGCTAACAGAGGAGAACAAATGAGACTAGGTTCTATAAAAAGATTTTGAGAAGGCTTTGGGAAAATAAGGTATCCCATTTAAGTAGAAACCATTGAGGTGAACCCAATGATTCTCTTGTGATGCCTTGCTACCTTAATGTCTTCGACAAGGAGCTGTCCCTAAGTGACCTATCCCTCTGCAGTCGACATGACCACTGAGGGGCTCCAAGAAGAGCTGAAGCTTTATTTACCCATTGCTGAGGTGAAAATCTCCATTCTCAGAAACATCCAAGTAAAATGCGCTTCAGAAAATCCTGAGAGCTCTGTGAATGGAAGTCTTGACATTGAATTGCTAGTGTTTGTGAATGATTATGAAATAAGATCTGGTCATTTAAGTCAAAAGTCTGATGAAGAGAACTTTGTGAAAGTGGAAGACTTGTCCTTTCAGCTGACCATTTACTCCAAGATAGACTCAATGAAGAAAATGTCAGCTGAGGAACAGAGTAACCATTTATCTCAGAAAATATTAGCCATGACTCACACTGAAGAATTAACTATTGACCCTCAAACACTGAAAGAACCTGAGATTGTTGTAACCCAAAGTGTGTGAGAGATCTTCAGTTGCCTGCCTTTCTCTGACCCTCCCCCAATGCATATCTTCCATAAGCACTAAATTAACTTGTTTCCATCTATTTTAAAAGAAAGGTGCATTCTGGGAAGATGGCAGAGTAGGTCAGAATTTTCCAGGTTCTCCAGATTTTCTCTACAGATGGAAGGAAAATCACCACAAAATGAACATAGAAGAAAAAACAAAAAAATTAAGAAGTAAAGCAGGTGTCCTTCTAGGACATCTTGAGAAGACCTCAGAGAAGACTCCAGGGGCTGAGGTTTGATCTGAGTGAAGTGGTAAACACTTCCAGGCTGATTCCACTGAATCAACAAACAGCAGGTCCTGAGGGAAACAGATTAGGCCTCAAGAAATTTTACCTCATCTTTCAGATCATTCTTGGCCTCAGAAAATTTCACCTCATAAACTTTCATATAAAGAACTGCAGAGGCTGACTGAGGGAAATTGAAAGAGTCATTGCTGTTTCTGGAAGTCAGGCCCAGCAGTGCTGACCAGATATGATACCCTTGGCAGTCGAAGAGGAGTAGTGAGTACATGACATGTAAGTACCACAGGGAGCAGGGACATTTTCAAGACAGTGTGGTTGGGGGACCTAAGTGTGGCTTAGGAGAGGAGAGAAGTCTCCATGGTTGAGTCCCAAGAAAAAATTCAGAAAATAAAAGTAAGGAGGATCTGAGGCCTGGGGTAACATAACTGACAAGTTAGGATTTAAACTTGATTATAATACTATTAAACAGCTATAAATAAAACAATTTAAAAATAAAAGTGAGTAAACAAAGGAAAAAGAATACAAACATTGATAGTTATTTTGGTACAAAAGAAGATCTGGGTTAATATTCAGAGGAAGTCAGTTAAGTGAAAAAATACCCTAAAGACTAGTGTCAAATGGTCAAAAGTACAAAAAACAAATCCTGGAAGAACTTAAAAAGGAATACAAAAATCTAATAAGAGAGAACAAGGAAAAATTAGAAAAAAATGAAAGTAATCTAGGAAAATTATGAAAAGAAATTTAATCAGTTAGTAAAGGAGATACAAAATCTTAAGGAAGAAAATAATCCCTTGAATACTAGAATGGGACAAGTGGAATTGAATAACATTATAAGACACTAAGAAATAATAAAACTAGAAAAAATAGAAGAGACTTTGAAGTACTTCATTTGAAAAAAAAATTGATTTTGAAAAAGAATCCATTGATCACCATCTGAAAGAGATACCAAGAAAAAAAAAACTTACAGGAATATCATAGTCAAGTTTCAAAATTCCAGGGTTAAAGAGAAAATATTATAAGCAACAACAAAAAAAATACTGTAGAAAAACAATCAGGACTTCACAAGACCTAGCAACTTTTATATTAAAAGACTATGAGTTTTAGAGCATTCTATTTTGAAGAGCAAAGGATCTGAGGTTGTATCCAACAATATGCTATCCAGCATAATTGAGTGTAATCCTGAATGGAAAAAAATGGACATTCCATGAACTGAAAGACTTTCAGGTATTTGTAACCTCAATGGAAATTTTTATATGAAAGATTCAGAAGAAATACAAAGAAATCACTAGACTCATTATATAAGGCTAATTAAAGACAATTTTCCCCCTATTTTTAGTTTACATCATTCATTTCAACAAGATTTTGAGTTACAAATTTTCTCCTCATCTCTCCCCTACCACCAGCCCCAAATAGCAAATCTACTGAATACCTGTTCCCCAAATCTGTTCTCTCTTATATCCTCCCCCATTCCTCCCCCCCTAACTTTCTAGTAGCGCAAGATGGATTTCTATACCCCAGTGCCTGTATATCTTATTTCTCAGTTGCATGTAAAAACAATTTTTTTTAACATTAGTTTTCAAAACTTTGATTTCCAGTTCTTTCCCTTCTTCCCCCCTCACCCACCCCCAATGGGAAGACAAGGAATTCAATATAGGTTGTACATGTGTAGTTATGCAAAACACTTCCTAGTAGTTATATTGTGAAAGACTATATTTCCCTCCATCCTGTCCTGCCCCTCACTTATTCTATTTTCTGCTAAGACTCTGTCCTTTTTCAAAAGTGATTGCTTCTAACTACCCTCTCTCCCAATCTGCCCTACCTTCTATCATTCCCCTTCTTATCCCCTTTCCCCCTACTTTCCTGTAGGGTATGATACCCAATTGAATGTATATTATTCCATCCTTAAACCAAATTCTTTGAGAGTAAAGTTGACCCATTCCCTTTCACCTTCCTACTCTTCCCCTTCATTGTAACAGTTTTCTCTTGCCTCTTTTATGTGAGATAATTTACCATAGTCTACCCCTCCCTTTGTCCTTTTCCCAGTATACTCCTCTTTCACATCTGAAATTGTTTTCTTCTTTTTTTTTATTAAATTGATTTGTTTATTTACTTTTAGTTGACAAGATTCGGTTCCAGAGTCCCTTGAGTTTCAAATTTTCTCTGCTCCCTCTCCCCCCCGCCCCATACTGGCATGCAGTAAAGTATAGAATCTGCAAATACTTTCACGTTGGACATTAGTCTGGTTGTTGTAACAGCAAGCACCCTAGCATACCTAGGGCAGCTACTAGCACAGGTTCTTAGATCTGCTTTTCTAAAGGAAAGCAACTCAAAATGGGTTAACAATCTTACTTTAATCAAACATATCATTTACCTAGTTCAGGGGGAAAAGTCAGCACCCTGAACT